>JAECWM010000084.1:0-136006 GCA_018150695.1 Drosophila oshimai
ACACACAGACTCCTGCGAATTCAAGGTACATCAAATGGGTGTAACAAAAGCAAAAATGCCAACGGAGCAGTCAGACATCAAAAGAGGACCCAGAGGCTGGAGATGGAAAAATGAGTGAAATAGTGAAGTAGAAAACACTCACGAAGTAGTGAAAATATATAATAACATCCTTATGGCAGGCCTGGGCACAAAGAGAGTCTCATTTCTTAGAATGCGTGTTTTTTTTTTGCTCTGTTTTTCTCTCATTCCTCTACGTGTGTGTGCATGGGTTGATCGTCTTTGACATTTTAAATAAAAAACAAGCAGTGTTTTCAAACTTTTTATTGGTAATTTTTAAGTTAGTCAAAATTTTTTGTATTTATCAAACGTTTTTTAACAAACCTAACTTGTTGGTACCTGTGAACTGATGATAAAAATTATAAAATTATTTATTTTGGTAACATTGTTACCATAAAAAAGCTTAAAAAAACTTATTCTAATCTCGAAATAAAAACACGTAGTCAATGGGGGTTTCTGAGAAATCCCTTGAAGTTTTGAATGCCTTAGATGTCCTAAAGTAGGATGTTATGTTTAATCTACAGCTAGCATTTTCTTTTGTTATATATATTCTTAGCTAGTCTACAAAATCCCTTTTTAACCTCCTCACGCGCCCATCTCAAATCTGCTTTTCCGTTTTAAGAGTGACTTTTTGTTTTTGGGTGAGATGAGACGAGGAGAAGACAATGCCCCACCTCGCACCCACCGACAGACAGAGAGTCATTGTCGAGTCAGCACAAAATTCAGACAGCCTCCGCCATTCTGCAGTTGCCTCAGTTTGGAGTCGCTTTTTATGGCAAATTGTCAGCGCTGTCGTAATTTTTAAGTTAAAAAATTGTTAAAAATTTTCGTAGCATTCATTACCATGCCGCCGCCTGCCACTCACTCACTCACTCACTGGGGTTCGAGTTCAGATGTTTACCCCCACTGTGATGTCTGCGTGTTGCACAATAATTTATTGCCGCACAATTGCAGCTGCCACACATTCCAATGCACTTGGCGCCCGAGCAGCCGCACTGACTATGAGTACGGGTTCGGATTCCCATTTTCAGGGGGCAGAAGGACTCACTCCTTGCCAAAGGACACGACACCCGCGGTGCTTGTAAAAGCAACTCACATTTGGCGTTGATTTCCAGAGCGGAGGATGCCGAGTTGTCGTGCTGTCATGGCATCGCCACCACCACAAATACCCATCCCTATCCCACGAAAAGTAATGTAATTTTAAATTTATATTCTCGACTAGATTAAGGCACTGCTGCCAACGTGCAGGGATGCATGGAATACGTATTTTCTAATGAACTCTTTTTGGGAAAAATCAGGAAAGATAAACATCGCCAGTGAGTGTGAATGACTGAGGAATTCGGGGGAAAGTCAGGAGATAAACTGTCTTTAATTTAAATGACTTCTTAATCTGAAAGGAAAACTAAAATAATGATTTTATAATAGATTTAATAAGAATTAGCTTATCATTTATAAAAAATATATTTTATTAAATACCCGTTAAAGATCACTTACAAAAAGAGACTTAAATCGCAAGAACATTTTTATATGGGCTCAGTTATTTAAGAGGAATTATAAAAACATTTATGAAAATGGTACAAAAATAAAAATAAATACTAAAACATCTGTAATTTATTCAAGATTCAAAATACTCAGTACCTACCTACTTAATCAATTTATTTAATTGCTCCAACTCTTGTTAGTTATTCAGGACTTAAAACACTCAGTACTTAATTAATTTTTTAAATTGAAAAGCTTAAAGATAAAAATAAAATGTTTAATATAAAACTAAGGTCAGACATGTTTTTAAATATAACATATAAATTAAATTAAATAATATTACCTTTAGACACTCTCATTTAAGCACTATTAAAAACTGTAAGTAAACGTTTGAAGACTTTTTGAATGCATTCATATAGCTTCAACATCAATTACCACATTTTATTTATTAGTTTAATATATCATATTGATAAATATCAAATCCGTTTCTTTCAGCTTGATTCTGTCTCCCTTTAAGCCATAATCAAATGCAAATGTAATTGGATATTTTGCAAACATTGTGTAGGTACTCATATGTCTACGACTAGAAATTGCTGCCATTTACTTTACAGCCATTAGGGATGTCTTCGATAGGGTAGAATATACTACGTTGATGGATTGTCAGATGGGGAAGGCAGGGGGTATAAAAGAGATTGCGGTCTGACAGTGGCTTTTGCGGTCTTGTTGCGCGTCTTCGTCCATTAGAGAACCTTGCGAAAAGTGTCAATTACAACAGATGTCAGAAACAATCAACGGCATAAATAAGTCATAAGGCCCACGCACATGTGACATCGAACCAATCGACTTGGTTTTAGACCCACTCCTCCCCAGAAAACTGCTCTGTGTGTGTGGTAAGGTAATCAATAAGCCTGGCCCAAACCAATTGCGTGCGGCTAATTAATAGTTTATGGTGGATGGGTAATGGGTGAGTGCACCAGGAAAAGGTGTCAGATACAAAACAAAGACATCGCGGGTCAAAACTGTTAACAGTTGAATGGGTGAGAATTATGGAGAACTTGGCGTGGTCATTCATTGTGCGTGTTCGAGGCCAATCAATACCCAAATTATGGTAATCAATTTTAATTAGAGAGACGTTAAGAACGAAAGCCCTTACAACCCTTCGAGCAGCTCACTCAAGTCTGTCCAAACTCAACTGAATGGAAATGGAGTGAATTGGCCGCTTCTGAATCTGACCGGACTGCAACTGACGTAGTCAAAACGCAGCTCATAATCCGAGTAACATGCTAAAATTACACTAGAAAAAATACAAACTTAAACTATGAAGCTCAAAAAATAAATGAAATATGGGTAGGTACAAATGGAAATTTACTTAAGATTTATATTTAAGTAAGTCCAGAAAAGTGATGTTTTTATAAGAAAATCTAAATGTTTAAACGCAGTTATATTTTCTAATTTTTAATGAGCTCCGAATAAAGAAACAATATTATTTTTGCAGTGCATACAAACAATTGATGGAAAAATTGGAGTGAGGGATTTTGAGCTGGGATTTTTGCTTATGTCAAAATTCGAACAATGGCCAAGTGGCTGGCCAAAAATTGAGGCTGACAGCCCTCATAGTCGCCCCACCCTCATCCTCATCTCCATCCTCATTCAAATCGAAACTGATGGACAGTCAACCACATGGAGGGTTCGATTAAGGAGAGGAGTTGAATGGGGAAAATGCAGACAGAGGCACTCGGAAATTGAAGCTGAACCTGCCAGAGGCATTGGCTTCAAAATTCCATTATTTGGATTAGACCAATTGCTGCTTTGAACTCGGACGCCTGATTAAATAGGCAATATTGTAGTTGATACCCCGAACAAGAAAGTCCATATTTGGCTGCCCTGATCAATAAGGATAAGACGAATTAGAAAGATAGGTTTTCATTTTTTTTTAATGTTAAGTAGGTAATACATTAAACAGGCATAATTTTCTCTCGCATTATTTTCGTAAAGCCTTGAATAAAATGTTGTATCAAAAGTTTTGTTTTAAATATTTTTAAATATTCTTAAATTATATTATTAATAAAAAGAAATACCCACTAAGCAAGCAGAATTTTCTCACATACATTTGGCAAAGCCTTGAATAAAATGGTTTATCAAAAGTTTTGATATATAAAAAAGTATTAAATATTTTTAAATATTCTTAAATTATCAGGGGTGCTACGGCAAACTGGGGCGATTTTGAATTCAGCTTTTTGTCAAATCGTTAAAAAATTTCCTGGGTGCCACGGAACTTCGAGCGATTTCATATTTTTAGCTAACTCACAAACCATTTTGAACTGGACCCGAACTGGCACTAAATAGCTAACAAATTTTAAACAAATCAAACAAAATGCCTTGTACAAGACTTCTTGCACTAGATGAGCTGCGCAGGCGATAAAGGAAACCATAGAGCGAAGACGCTTAAGAGACTCTTTGGACCCATTTTCCAAATCGGACAAAACGTTTGATTTTGTTATTGTTTTTGGTATTGTTTTTGGTATTGCTTATGGTCATTTATGTATGTAATTTAGCTAATTTCTGTTTTTTTTTTCCTCTTCCTATTCATCAGCTGACATTTTCAATCGTTGCCACACTAGAAAAAATAGTATTTAAACCTTTTTTTTTTAAATAAATAGGAAAAATGCGCTTGACTAACAAATTAAAAATTACAACTTATTTGTTATACTTTGTTAATGCTTTTAAACACAATCATCTGTGTTTTACTATCATAAAATATGTTTTCGCTTTTCGAACTTAACTAGGTGGCACCAGTGAAATGCTATTTCGCTATGTTTGACAAATTTTACAAGCCAGTTTCTAAGCAATTTGCTAAAATCATTATTAAAAATAATAATTGCTTGCAAAATGTAATTATTTTAATGCAGAATTATCAGAAATTGAACCAGCTTTTCTGTTGTTAATGAAAACCCTTTATTTTAGCTGTATTTACCCAAATAGCTGACACATTTGCTAGCTGTTTTAAAACAGCTAAACACAGCTGAATTGAAGCTCCGTAGCACCCAGGAATTGAAATCAAGCTGAATGTGAGCTGAATGGTTTGCCGTAGCACCCCTGTATATTATTAATAATATGAAATACCTACTAAGCAGGCAGAATTTTTTTTACATTTTCAAAGCCTTGAAGAATTTCTCTTATCAAAAGTTTTGTTGTACAAAAAGTTTAAATTATTTTTAATTAGTTTTAAATTATATTATTAATAATAAGTAATACATACCTAACATGCTGTCTTTCTCGCATTTAATTTGTTTTATTTAAAATTTCGAAATGTACAAATTTGTAAATATTTTAAACTACAATAATATTCGCAAATGAAATAATTTTCTGTAAACTTTAATTTTTTGTCTGGCTAAATAACAAAAACCAAACTGCAAAATCCTGCAAAGTTTGCAATCTACTGGGGTCAAAGTTGGCAAACGCAAAGTAATTTGAAAAGTACACAACATTGGGCAACTGGAGCAGCAGCTGCTTGCTGCTGCCAACTGCTATTAACAGTAAATGACTGGCCTAATTTATGCACCTTGGTCTGAACACCCACATAGACATATGTAGGACATGGTGAGGGGAATTACAATTGTATTGCAGTCAACATTTCCATTCTGGGGGATGAGGTGCAGGATGAGGAGCAGGAGCAGGACACGCCGCAATGCCGTAACTTGATGAAATAGCTAAGCCGAAAACCAGCCGCACAGACAGGACTAGAAACTCAACCAAAACTACACACTACAATGGACGTACTACCCCCTCGGAAAACCCTCTGCCATACAGCATCCAACATCCAACATCCCACATCCATCTCTGCGAATGGGGGAAATTGCTTTACACAATCGAAACGCACGAAATGACAATATAAATCGAGGGGCGGAACTAATTTTGGCAAAAGACTCGATATAGGCCGGGCACGACCACAAAAACCGAAATGATGATACTTCAAGGGGGAGAATATGGAACTTGGAATAGGAATAGGAAAAGTCAGAGGGGTGTGTGCAATTTCAGCTGGTGCTTTGACTGAATTGGCCAAAATTAACGCAACGAGTGGTAAACTTTTTGTATACGGAAATTGCGTAACTACGCATTAATGAAGAAAAATTGCACAACGTGGCACTACGAGGTGGTTGGAAAACTAACGCTTTTCCCTTTATCCCTTCTGATTTTCCCCATTGAAAACAGGCAGCAACTAACGGGGGAAAACTTTCCGAAATTGGACGACACTTTAGCCATAAAAGGCCTCTGATTTATGCCAATTGAAGCTCGTCCAGGTAAACTGCCTCATAATGAAGTGAACTTCTGAAATGAATCCGTTGCCAGAGGGTGATTATAGTAGTAGTTAAATGGGTGTGGGAGGTATTCGGGATTAGCAGCCCGCTTTGATCATCATCGTCATCCAATCATTTGTTATTCGCAGACCTGTGTGTACTCCCAGCATTTCGTAATGCCTTTATGGTCGTCATTAAATCCCTGACCAGACAGATGGAGACATCTTCCGTTTATGGCCTTTTAGCCGGCTGCTCCTCCAACTATAATCATCGTTCATCATCTGTTGGCTAATTAATTGTAAAGTTTTTCTTTCGTTACTTTGAAATCTTTTGCGCCCATTAATAACGTCACAGATGTCGTGATTGCCGGGACAACGGGTCGGATGATTAATACATCAAAGTTTTGCTATTGCAATTGCTTAAGAAAATTGCCTTGAAATCCAATGAAAACACAAGAATGAAAGCTATACTCGGGTTCCCCGATTATTAAATTAACTTTACTAATAGAAAATTTCTTCTTCACATTTTACATTTAAAGTTGGTTCATTCAGCAGCCATATGTCTAAGCCACATATAAATACGATAACTTTCCTAAAGATGGCCAAATTTCCCAAGGATAAACATTACTAAAAAATACAATTTAAAATAAATTTGATTGTTTATCATCTTAAAATAAATCAGATTTAAATTAACAATAAAAATTTTTAAATTTTGTGGAACTTTTTTGTCAGTTTCTGAAAAAAACCCCAGTGAATCCCCTCCTCCATTTGGAGTGGATAACGATTTAAATTCCAGAAATTAGTTTTAATAACATTAATAATATCATCACTTGGCAGCAGAAACCAACCGAGAAGTGGAGTGGAGAGGGCCAAGAACATGGAGCTGGAACTCTGACGCCATAAGCCGGCTTTGGTTTCGGCTTTCGACTTTGGCTCTCTCTGGCTTGGCTTTAGCATTTTTGGTCATAGTTCAACGCTTGCCGGGAATTTGCTTTGCACAAAGGCGTCAAGGCAACCCGGAGACTGGAGACTTTGGCTCATCGTCACTACTGCCCTTTATCCCCAGCCCCATCCCCATCCCCCAGATTGGGGCTTATGCTCATTGTTTGCACTGTTGCCAGTGCCAACCATCATCAACATTATGCAGAAGGCTCTGGGGCTAAGATCTGGCCACAAGTTATAAAACTGCCTGGTACTGCCCCACCTTCCCCTCCCTTTATCCATTCAACTAACAAATTTCTCTCTCTTTGTTTAAATTTTGCGCGCCGGAAATTTGCTTATCGCCGCGTTTCAGTTGCGGCTCTTGATTCGAGTGGGGGGCATATATAAAAAGGGGGGACTGAGTCCATGTTTTTGGAGGAGGAGAAGGAGGAGGGAACCCAGAGTCAATAGGGAGATTAGTGCGGCAGGCATTGAGCCGGCACAGAGCTGTGCTAATTGAGCGACGGGCGGGTCATGGCAACAGCTTAAATCAATAGAACCAGAGCTCGACTCTATTCAATATGCACCCGAAATGAAAGAGAAACTTTCCAAGGGTTTATGCGGCACATAAATTAATGATTAGGCTTGCACTCTATCAAATTGTGTGTCCTTCAAGCTCAAATATAGGATATGACCTGGATATTGCTTGCAGTAGAGGTAATATATAATTCAAAACCATTTAGGGGAATCACTTCGAACTAAATTTGTATTTTATTTAAAAGAAATGTGTTTGCTACTTTTCTTTTTTTTCAGTAAGCCTTCTTTAAGGCTTAAACTATGGATGGTCCAAAAAAGTCACTTTATTTGTAAATAAATCCCAATTCACGGTCTCAAAAATTCAAAAACTTTAAGTATAGTTATTTAACTCTTTATTTTAATTTGTATTTTCTCCCATATCAATTCTTTTTTTTAAGCAATATAAATATTTTTTTTCAATAACTTGAGTAAATAAATGTAATCTTATTTAATAATTAAAACCCAAAACCAGGGTATTACTCCTGGTTTTATTTTTCTAGTAGTTTTTGTTCAATCATATTTACTTTATTTAATTTTTATACAATTATATTGATTTATTTTTACAATTAACTGTTATACTATAATTCACAACTGTTAGCTTCCCATAAACATGTTCCCTACAAAATCCCTAGTCCGAGACCACCGCCTCCAGGTCTCTTGTTACCACCCCTGTTACCACCTCCACCGATGCCTCCCAGTCCCAGGGTGTTACCCACTCCGCCCAAAGTCTGACCCAATCCACCGCCTAGTTGTCCCAGGAGATTGCCCAATCCCGCACAGCTGGTGGAACTCAGGGGGTTGAGTGAGGCTCCCAGAACGGACAGCTCACAGAAGCGGAAATCATTGGAGGTCTCCAGTTTGGTATCTATCTTAATAAAGGGTGTAGCTTTTCCCGTAACACTCTGGAAAAGTGATGAACCCTTGCCACCACCCTCGCCTTTATCTCTATTGGCAAACTGCACCAAAAGATCGATGAGATTATGACGAACTTTGAGATCCTCGGCGCTGGTCAAACGTGTTTCCTCCAGGGGATTACCAAAAATATCATTTGCATCGAACATATACCCAATTTCATCACCATGACCCACTGTCTCCGGTTTATCATGGGCTGTTTCCGAGACAATGGGAAGACCCTTCAGAAAGTTAACACCCTTCGACTTGGTGCCATTGTACTCGAAGCTGTACATGAAAGCTGGAGCCAGTTTAGACCAAACTTGGGTGGTCAGAACCGCTGGAAGATTGAACAGTACGTCAGTGGTGGACTCCACAACTTTGGAGAGCACTTGATCCACATTGAGGGCTTGAGGCACCTTCCACACATCCTGAAGTGTTGGAGTTAGAATACTCGTCAGACCCGGAAGTTCTGGTTTTGCTATCTGACCCGTTAGCTTGTCAATTTTTAGAAAACTTGTCAACTTGTTTAAAGAATCACTCAGGGATCCCAAGAACTTTTCCGCTGAACCATAGACTTTTTCTATAGTTTCCACTGTTACAGAATTTGCAGTTTCGTGTTTCGTGACACCAGTTAGCAGGGGAATCCCCGAGAAGTTGCTGCTCTTGAGCTGTTGCTCCGGTTCACCAACTATCAGACTTGGCAGTGCCCTTCCATCGTCCTCGCTCTCGATGTGAGGTTGGAAGCCAACATTCCCGGTGAGTCCTTTGACCAGGGCACGTCCTGCCAAACGTTCGGTTTGGACTTTGTCATCGTTCTTGATGATCTCCTCGGCACTTTTCTAGAAAGGGTCAAAGAAAATAAATAAATTATTAGATTTTCTATCTCATTAAATTAACCTTAAAAACTTAGCTCAAACTTAATTAAGTACGATTATTCACTGGCAGCAGGTAATTTTTTTAATTATTGCAGTTAAAATAAGCTACAATACTTATTTTTTATTTTGTTCATTTATTCATGTTTATAAATGAAATCAAAATTATATTACAATTATTAGATACGAATCATTTATTAGGTCATTCACCTAACTTACTCAGTTTTAAATAAGAAATAGGAATATTAAGTTCCTAAATTTTCCTTTAGAAATTTTATCTTTTGATTTCCAAAGAAATCTTAAAATTATAATGCCATAAAAACACCTTCAAACTTACCCCTCTCATGCAGTTTACGATCTCTAGTTCATTTCCTGTTGGACAACCATTGATTTTGGCCACTTCCTGGACACTCTGAACGGGTTCCTTGTCCATAGCATATTGAGACAGAGCTGTTCCCGACATGGCCACCACTCCGTGGACATCGCCAGCACTTTTCGCCGTCTGGGACATCGATAGGTACATGGCACTAGCCGCTCCCGATCCATGGCCAATAGCCTGAACCTGCTTGGGATTTCCTCCAAAATAAGAGATGTAATCGGTGACCCAACGGAGAGCCGCTGCCAGATCAAACATGGCTAAGTTTCCATCAAATTGCTTGGTGCCATCGCCCATGATACCCAGTGATCCCAGACGATATTGAGGGGCCACCACAATGGCTCCTCTTTGGGCCATGGGTGTGGCATCGTACTGAGCCGCAGAGCCAAATCGATAGCCACCCGGATGGATCCAGACGAAGACGGGCAGACCCGTCGTCTCATCCGGCATTTGGGGAGTGTAAATATTCAGCAGCAAACAATCCTCGTCACCAATAATTCGCTGGGGATTCTGGGGATGCGGTTGTATACAAGGTGGTCCATGTCGCGTGGCATTGAAATCTCCACCCAGTCTTTTGTACACGGGTCGTGAGTATCTCAGTGGACCCAGTGGTGGTTCTGCATAGTGCATCCCCAGGAAACTGTAGATTCCCGTATTGGGATTTCGGAAACCCTCGACTCGAGCATCGCGATTAAAGACTCTCGCGAAGACCACGGGATCGTCGACTGGAGGAGCATTCGATTGCTTGCCACCCACTATGCGTTTCACTCGTCTATGGGATTTGCCACCCACAGATTCACACCTCGTCAAGGTCACTGCTACCACCAGAAGCAGTAGCAACAAAATGTTCCGCTTCAGCTGATTTTGCATTTCGCTCCGCTCGATTGTCAACTGGGAACTGAGCACTCACTAGCTGCTATAGAACAATAATAATCCAATCCCCGGTTGAGAAATGAGCGAGGCCGGTCACTTACTCAGCTTGGCGATAAACAACGACTACAACAACTGCTATAAAAATGAGAAAAAACCAAACAAAAAAACAGCATTACAAATGATAAAAAACAAAACGAGAAACAAAAAAACTTAAACTTTTGCGGCCGCTTTGCTTGCGTGCCTCCAACAGTTGGATAAGGCAATGTTTGGGGCATAGCTTGCTCCTCCGGAATTCTAATCACGTTCTACACGCCAGTTATAGTTCACTGAGTCACTGAGCATCTGGAATTAGCTGCGGGATTTTCGGATAACTTTTGGGCGAGCAAACATCAAGAAGAGCTTCAGGCAACAAGCCTTGTAAAACAAGAGTTCAAGGACGCTGATTTCAGCTTTAAACCATATATTTTCCATTTCAAGTGCATCACTTATTTAAACTTTAAAATGGTCTTTGATATTAATGTTATATAAAAAAAAAAAGTATTTAAAGTGAATTGCCCTTCATATTTGCAGTTCACTAATAAAACTTGTAATAAGTTAACTAATCTTTTTATAATAATAATTATTTATTTGTGTTTTTATTACTTCTTATATTTTTATTAAGTATTCAAATTGGAAATTTATTTTTATTTTTTTTTATAATTAATTAATAAATAATCATAGCCACAAAATAAAAACTAAAAATGCAGTTAAAAATAATTTGCTATGAAACATTGCAGAATACCTCATTATTTTCTAATAAAAATTAATTTTATTTAGGTATCGTAAAAAAATGTTCATAAAATAGTAAAGTAAATGACAACTCAATTTTCCCAATAAAACTTAGACAAATACAACTTTTATATCCCTCATCAAATAACCTGTTTCTTACATATAAATAATTTTCTTCAAGTGATTACATCTAAGATTGATGTCTCTGCTCATCTCTTGATTTGAATGCAGGCAATTAAATCGGAGACAATTTGCTGTATTACGTTATTATTTCATTCTAAACGTGAGATTACTTCCATGGAATCACCACCTCATCCCCAATCCCCCAATAAAGCAACTTACAATGATGAGACTACTCAGTAGCAAACTGGTCAGTTTGGTTTTTCCCATCGCATTGTTGATGTTCCTGATGTTGCTGTTCGCTGAAATTCAATTGCATGAGCAAAATAATAATGAGAGTTTAAAGCCGACAGCGGTCATTGTCTGTAAATGAGAATCGGGGAGATGGGACTAGTCTAGTGGCCAAGAGTCCACAGTGCCATATTTTACAGCTGTGCAACTTTATCTTTTGCCCAGATGAATTATATTCTTCAGCATATTTACGGCTAAACAGAGGAAACAAAGAGAGAGGAAGGCCGGATGCCGGATGCTGGCAAATATCATGGGGCAAACGCATGTTGAGATTTCAAGTTTCTTGACTAATCCCCTTGTGAAAAGTGGAGCCAGGACCAGGACCCAGGCTCCCTCGTTCAGGGATTAGGCCGGAGACCGACGGAGCGGCACGCGCCGCTCTAACTGGCATGACTCTGCCACATGAATCCCAATGTTGTGCTGCCCATCCAGTCGACCACGTACGGCAGCTGATTTGTCCCAGTCTCAGTCCCAGTTCCAGTTTTAGCCATCTCATTTTCCCACATTTGCTTTTCCTCCTTACCCCTCATTACTGCACTAAAAACAATTATATTTTAAAACTTTAAAATACTTAGTTATTTTAGATTTAAATGAAATTTTTATTTCCCTGGATAAGGTTGGATTTGCAGTTTAAAATTAAAGCAGTGGAAGTTTATTTAGAATGCATATGTAAGCTTAAAAGATAAACATTACTTTTAGTCTAGAAGTTTATTTTAAATGTTCAATGTTCAAAAATTTTATTGAACATTTATGTTAGTCAAGATTGGCCTTTGTATTTAACTGGTTTTAATCTAAAAATTAATATTTAGTTTAAGGCGGCAGTATAAATATATTTTGTAACATATATGGACATACAATTAATTAAATATAAAGTATAGGTAGGTCCTTGTTGTAAAATTTTCACTAACAATTTTCAACTTTATTTGAGACCACAATCTTTACATATCTTTATATTAAATTTTTTGTTACATTGGTATTTAGTATAAATAACGTGTTACTTTAAAAATATGTAGAAGATTAGATGTAAAAGTTAGTACATTTAAGTTCACAACCAACATTTTTTATAAAATTTTTACCAGTGCAATCCTAACCGGTCTTGGCTCTTTCATGTGTTGCAGACAATGGCCAAATGACATTTAAAGTTACGACAATATAATTAAGTATACTGCTGGGATTTGACGCCGTCTGAAGGAGGAGAAGGAAAAGCAGGAGCAGTAGCAGCCGGAACAGTGGCTGGAACAGGAGCAAGGAATAATTATATATGTATGAGGAGTGGCAGCTTCAGGTCCTTCCCATCCCCGCCTCATTGTCACGAGGGGCGTGCAACACTTTTGCAACACGCAAAGTTTACCCAGATGCAGAGACCCACTTTCTCGCCGGGCACGCCTCATCGTTTAACGAGATTAATCTTTTTTTGTGCCCGACTATCTCTTTAGCTATCCCAATCTGAGCTGTCCCTGCCAGAGAGAAGTCCTTTAAAAGTTATTAATCTTCGGGCTATCGAGTAAATATTTTGCTTTTAATTGAGTTTAAATGCACCATCAAAGTGATTTGCATAAAAGTTGACATGGTTCAGGGGGTGAACTCAGAAGGATTTGATTTACTGTCGGGATTGTAAGCTCACACTGCATGTAAAACAAAACCAAGCAATGTAATTGGCAATTATTACATGCTAGATTGATTTTTAATTTGATTTTAGGATAGACACAGTCCCAGACACTGGAAAGTTAAATATTTTCATTTGAACATTTTCTAAAGCTAAGCATAATTCAAAAGCATATTAGAATACTTTTAAGAGATATTTAAAATATTATTTATGGAAGTTTTAATTATTAGTTCATAAATCGTAAATAAAAGACGTTTGGAACCATATAATTTTATAGACTTTTTATGTTCTATTAAGGTTTAATCAATAATCTTTGAACCTTTCATGAGTTTAACCTGTTTTATCTTTAAAAATATTATCTAATAACAAAATTTTAAACCATTTTATTTGTTTGTAAATTGTATTAAAAAGGTTTTGGTTATCTAAAAATTCAACTATTCGGTGGTCTGGCATTTTATTTATTAATGCTCAAAACTGTTCGATGGTCTAGAATTTTATTAATTATTGATAAACATTTCATTTAATCATTACTCTTCGACCCTCGAAGTTTGTATTAATTATCTTGCTTATCACTTTCCCAGCCTAATTTATCTTTATTTTTTCGCTGTTTTTTGAATTGTGTGCCACACGCAACGCTCTAGGATTTTTCCAGCTGACCCCTGGTTTTCCCTCCCCATTGCGTGTGCCTCGCCCATAAGTGTGTGGGAGGCGTTCGTGGAAATTAGCGGCAGCTTCCCAGCTGCTACTGATGCGATTTTGATGTCCAAAATATTAATTATAAAACAATAATTGAATTGTGTGCTCTTGTTCTTGGCAGCTGCTGAGTGAGCGTCGAAAGGTGAGCGATTTTCCTCCCCCACACGAAATTTCCCACACACACGCTAAAAGTTCATTATGCTAGACCAATTTTTCTTTGGCATCTGTTGGTATTTGTTGGAGGAAAACAAATTAGTTTGCCATGATTGCAGTTTAATAGAATAACACGGAGTGTCATAAGTGGAATTTATCAGGTGTGCTAAGCTGGATATTTTTGCGGGAAAAGAATAAATTAATTGCTTTCATATTTGTTAAGCATTTGTTATACAAAAGTTGAAGTGTAAGAAAATATTTGTGCTACCCTGAGACCATTTACCTTTATGGTAAATAGAGGTAAATAAAATGTATTAAGGTAAAAAAGGCCTCACAACTTTCCCCATATGAATAAACATTTTTTGTGAAACCATTGGGGTCGAGTAAAATCTTTAAATTATTTTCCGGTTCTGTAACTCACATGTTCTCCTCCCCATTTAACTACAAAAAGGCACAAGAGCGTAAATAATGAAATAAAAAAATATGTACATAATAATAAATAAATATGAAAATATTGCATCAAATGGACGACCCAACCCCTCTTCGAAAGGAAAACAATATATGAGCGGAGGCCATGGCCACAAAAAAAGGAGAAGAATCGAAAACAAAACAAAGTTAAACCCAATACATTAATGGTATTTGCATTTGTACTGATTTTATTTGGTTTTTATTGAATTGATAAAATCACAACGAGCAGGAGAAACAAACGAGAGTCGAGGGCTGAATGTCGTCCTTGCGCTCGTCCTGCTTTTTCCTCCTCCTTCCAACTGCCAATTTGATATTCCGATTGCAATTTATGTGCACACACACACACACACACATTATACATACGCACACATGTAAGCCGCTTGTGTGTGTGAGTATGTGTGTGGGGAGGCTTCACTGTGATTCTTTTCTCCCCTTTCTCCATTTCTCCATCAGTTGAAGCTTTGTGTTTAAACATCTGCAATATGCTGCGTGTTCCGGGTAGCTGAAAACTCTGGATCTCTGGAATGGGGTAAAAATGTTTTGGGATCAGGACTGCAGTGGGTTTCTGATGGTGAAAGTGGGGGACTCGTGCCCATTGCTGGGGCGTTCGTGTGTGCTCTTCCTGACTTTCAGTTGTTTCTGGACTTGAGGTGAAGTCGTGACTCTTTATTTGAAATAATCACATTTTAGGTATAAACTTGAAATGTAAATGTTAAACTATGAACTATTAAATTAATTATATATTTGCTATACATTTTCTGTAATAAAGATTAAAAAAAGATAAAGAAGGAAAACACCACCGGTAATGATGACTGATTGGCTCCAAATTTTCTTTACAAACTAAAGGTATAAAAACATAAAGTAAAAGATTAATGGGGCTTTAATTATTTTATATAACCATAAACATATACAGGCACAAAAATAATGAAAAATTAAAAAAAAAAATATCTGTTCTAGATATATGTTTTGATATAGGTACATTTTCTTTAATTAAGATTAAAAACAGAAAAAAGGAAAACCCAATCGGTAATGATGATAAATTGGTTCCAAATTTGCTATGCAAACTTTAATAGGTATGAAAATATAAAGTAGAAGATTAATGGGGCTTTAAATCCTAAAATATAAACATCTTAACAAACTTACAAAAAAAAAAAAAAATTTTCAAATTAATTTTAGTTAACAATTTTGCAGAAATATTACTTTTCTTTTGCAAAATACATAACACTCCCTTCTATGAATACAAATTCGTTTAATAATAATACAACAGGGAAGAAGCACAAAGTTTAAATACATTTTTTTCCAGGTCAATCTTTAGTTTTTGTTTCACAAACATCAAATGGATGTCTGGTATCCATACAAAATAATTTTTTGATTTTGAGTTGACGAAAGAACGCCTATGTTTAACAGAACGCCTATGCTAAGGCTTCTACATTTCAAAAAAGTTGTTTATTACCCAAATGTTAAATACAAAACCAATATTTGCAGATAAGTCCCAATGTTCACTCACGCTGCCATCTCCTGCCAGCTTGGTCCATATGTAGACGCGTGTTTATTTGGCACCACAAATGCGTTTCCCCATCTGCGGATGGGAGTGGGTTTGGGTTTGGGTTTCGAGGGGGAAGTGGGTTAAGGGTGTCTCTCCAGTTCACGGTTTTTGGGTTGGTTTGGCTCGGTTTGGTCTGTGGCAGCGACGTCAGCAGCGCTGCGGTTGCCGCTTAATGGAATTCCGTTCTTGCATTAAATGTGACACACAGAGGAGCTGCCAATTGGAATGCCACTGAGTCCCAATCCCAGTCCCAATCCCGATCCCACCCACACACACACATGTCCCACACATAGACAGTGACAGTCACTGTTAACTGTTACGAGTTGTCCTGCGGTTTGGCTTGTTTAAGTGTTAAATTAACGTTTTAACAGTTTCGATTATTCCGCCAGTTAATTTTTAATGTTTTCCGAATGAAACCGAAAGAACTTGGTTTCCTCTTATATCCTTGGGCCTGTACATTTTCATTAGTTTAATTAAAATTTTATTCATCCTCGTGTGCGTGGGTGTGTGTGTGTGTGGTTGTGTGTCCTTGGAGTTTCCTTTGCAGTTTCCTTTTCAAATTGAACCGCAAAAGTTTTTTGGGTGGAGCAGGACAAAGGATTATTTCGTTGGAAGAGCTGCACTCGAACCTTCTCATGGCCTTCATGTCCTTCATGCCCGCAAAACTTTTGCCGCACGCATTCATTTCAATTTGCCTTTGTTTTGTCCATCTTTTGGCCAGCTTCCGGCTGCTCCTTGCCAGCAGGTCCTTCTGGCCATTGACAGGCCCTCAAACCACACACATTTCCAGCTCCTGCCCAACAACTCCCTTTACATATCCTTTGTGGCTAGTTTTGTAAGAGGGAAAAACTAAAAATAAATGTTGCTCGAACGCATGGCCACAGAAATTATTGCGGTTTCCATCGAACAGCGAAAGGGAGTTTGGACAGAGTCCTTGCCAAAGGACATTAAACATTGATGTTAGCCATGGCCGAATATGGCAGGGGAAACTGAAAGGAGCGAAGATTGGGTACGAGGAGAATTATCGCATTAGAACTTGTGGTTGCCGCCATTAAGCCGCTTAAAACTTTTATAAATCAAACGGATCTGGTCCTTAGTGTTGGGTTATAAATAAATCTGAACAATAGGGAAAATTTAATAAAGGAAGTTGGGGAGAAAACTTAGAAGCCCTAGTGTTAAATAAAGAGCGCTCACTTGTATCCCACCTTTTGTTTATATGTATGTTGTTAAACGGTAGTTTAGTTAATATTTTAGTTACTAAGAAAATTTAAGTTTTACGTTAAAGTGTCTAATTTTTTATATTTTATTTTTAAGCGTGTAACTTAACGTAAAAGTTAAATAACATTTTTTTTAAATCTTTTAACAAAACTTAGTCAAAAATTGTAAACATCAATGCTTAACAATTGTTAATTGCTGAGGTAAGGTCTTAAAAATCGTTTTAATTCCATCCACTATTTAATTTAAATTTATTTATAAATTTTTGTTAAATTTTCTTTAAGTAACAAAAATCAAAACTTATCTTCTCGTGTTCTTTATGAACTCATCTAAACTCCAATTGAGTTTTGAGCCACACCATTAACCATATCGCTATCATCACGTCCCTTATCCATCTCCACAGGACATTATCGTTAGGGACACTGACCCACTGGAGATAAATGATTCAGATGATGAAATCTGAATGGGCTTACCTACCCGCATCACCAGTCTAATTAACTCATTAGACAATGTCAAAGAAAAGGAAGAAAAAACCCTAAAGTTGAAGGAAAAAAAACTGGGTTTGGGTGAAATGTTAAATGGGAAACATTTACACATTCGTTTCCTCAGGTCCGAACCCAATTTGTTGACAAACAAATTACACGACGGATTTACTGCAAATTACGCGTAATTTTTCTACACTTTTCCTTTCAAATCCGGACAAACAAAGGATCCTTCAGAATATTTTTTCGGGGATGTGTACACTGTACATATGTCCCATGAAATTTAATTTAATCAAAGGCAAACAAGGGCAGTCATCAAGGGGGTTCAACCAGCACAAATCAATCTCAGTGTTGCAGGCACAAGAAATCCCCAAAAGGCAGATTCTCTTTTTCTCGAAAGACCAAAAAAAAAGGAGGACCGAGGGCGTTCCTCAACAGGAATTGATTAAAGCGAAAAGGGGCTGAATGCAGGCTGGTGTCCTTCGGTGTCCTGGTGTCCGAAGTCCTTTTTTACGTTACTGATTGTCTGACCGTAACTTGTTTGCTCGCCTTTAATTTCATTTGTGCGCGACGGCATCTCCCAAAGTCCTTCGCTTTCTTCGATGTCCCTGGATTCATTCCCCTTTGTCCTTTTTCAGGACCTCCCCCTTTTTTCTGTGCCATTTCTAGTTCGCCTTTCATTTACATGCTTGAATTGTCATTGTAGCGTTTAGCAATTTTATTGTCCTGTTGTGGTGGGTGGGTTTCTGTTTCTGTCTGGTCTGCTCCTGCTTTTCCCCTTCTGGTTTGCCCCCTGTGATTTATGCGCATATGCTAAGCTTGGTTGGGGCGATTCCCTCACCCCAATCTTACCCAGCGAACTTTGACCCTGGGCCATGGGGTTGCCCTGATAAGAAGGATTTTTTCTTTTGATTTGGCAAAGGTTTGACGCCTTTGCCAAAGAGAAATGGAACTTTAATTTGCCACAGCCGATTGAATTAGGCAAGGATGGAAGTGGGAGATAAAACATATCCAAGGGAAAGAAATACATATGGGTCCTGGTTAAATGGGAAAACTGGGAATTGTGTTCAAATACTAACTTTAACTCATTTCGAAAGTGTTTTTGGTAAAAGGAAAAGCTGTTGGTTAATTTGGAAATTGATGTAGGTACATAGTTTTGTAAATATTAAAGTATATATTAAATTAACGTGGCCTTAAAAGATATCCTACACTTTAAGTTTCAGAATAATTAGAAAACATCGAGTTGTATCATGAGAGTACATGAGGGAATATATTTTATTTAATTACTTAAAGAAAAAGATTTTTTAAAATTTTTTTTATTTGCGATTCTCGAGGAGTAACAAATACTGTAGACGTTGCAAATGTCTGTCGAGATCTTGGAAACTATAAGAGCTAAGACCACCAAAGACTTCTATAAGCAAAGCGCAGATTAAAACCTGGCCACAAAGGGGCGTGGTCATGCCCACAAACCTCGAAACTCTGTGTGTGCTAGAGAAAAGCCTTCATAAATGTGGTTTCTATTGAAAATATCTACAAAGATATCTACAAATCTGGATAGTTTTAACAAATTGTGTAAACTAGTGCGTTACAAATTTATTACGTCTATAAGCAGGCTACACCTTTTTTTAAGAGGGTTAGCGACTCTTGCGTTCGCAAATCTGATAGTCGGGAAACGGGACTATAGCATCCATTCTTGTTTTTTCTATGAATTACATTTGGGCATTTGCAAACTTAAATAAGACTTCAAAAATAGTTCAATAATAATTAACTATAGGTATTCTGTTTTTGGACACTATAAAATAATACTTATTGACAAAATACAAAAAATTATATTATTATAAATTCCTGGTTTTTTGCTACCAATAAATGAATAAAATATAAAAGCTATAATTTGACCAACAATTTTAAAAGTTCGTACAATAAATTTAACATTAGTATTGGTTTGTTATTGCTCATTTTTTATAGCCTTTTCATATTTTACGTATCTGGATTAGGACTTTATCCTCACCCACATCAAATACGTCGCAATTTTAAGGTCTCTCAAAAGCTCCCCAGAGCAGGACAATCGAGCGGAACTCGAGTCAAACCCCCAAATCGAAAAACAGGAGATATTCAGGGGTTACGGATGCACATGCATAGAGATAGCTTAGCTCCACCAACACACATTAACCATATCTATTATGTTAAAGTGGGAGTGAGGCAGGACGAGGAGGACGAGGACAGGCGACAATGGGCGACCCTTCAGACAGCGGATAATAAATGGCGTCGCGACAGTTTCCTTCCCAAGGAACACACCAAAAAAAAAGAGAAGTGGAAGAAGTGGAAGCTCCGTATCCGGAGCTAAGAAAGGTTCGTGTCTGGTCCTTGGGGGAGTGGCGAATATAGCACCTGGGTCCACTCTCTCAAAGCGGGCACGCCACATAAATTCCAATGGTTCGCTTGCTTTCGGGCTTACAAGTTTGGCAAATTTGTGAAAATTACTTTTTGTTTATTGTGGTGAAAGCAGACGGAGATGGGGAAAGCGCTAAGCTCAGAGCTAAGGCCAAGGAAATGGAGAGTCCTGCAGAAGGAATCGTCCCTCCCTCCCCTTAAGCTTGTCGTCCATTAACATTGAGTTGTTCTCGTTGAGGTTTTTTTATTTCTTTTATTTTCCTGTTGTTGTTTTAATAATTTGTTCCTTAAAGCTCCACCTACACATGGCTCGTAAATATCCTTGTGCGTTGTCCTTGTTTTTTTGGGCGACCAATTGTTGTTTTCACACCATAATCATAAAAGGTACAAGCATAATTATTATTTTTATGTCCCTGCCACTTATTGTAAAGCAGCAAATTGCCTGACCACACATAAAATTCCACCCTCCGCTCCTGCAGGGTCCTACGTGGGCGTCGTCCTTTATGATGAGCCAGACTATCGCCGGAAAAACATAGAGAGAGAGAGAGTCTGGGAAAGGTAGTTGTTATAGGGAAGTACCTACTGGAGAAAATTGTAATTTTGCTCCTGTCCTCGCTGGCTAACTAATGTCCTCGCCCAACGCTTCCTGCTCTCAGTTAGTGAATATTTATGATTTCCAGCCGGCGAGAAAGCGGAAGAATACAAGAGCAGCTACCGAAAACTCTTTCCTTTTCTTTGTTTCATATTCTTCGGACTTTATTTTTGGGTAGTTCTTAGTTTTTCTGAGAGGGGTTTTTATGGCCCAACTAAATTATAAAAGATATGAATGAGGCAACTATGCTGGAGCTGTTTATTGCCCAAGAAGGCGATGTTAAAACTAATTTCACTGTGAAAATTTTTATTTGCGAAGTAAATATTTACAAAAATATAAAAACTACAAAATTTAAAAAAAAATTTATGATTTTTAAAATTTATGTAATAGTTGAAACACAAGGTGCTATTGAAATTTTGTTTAGAAATATGACAATTTACATTCTCTTGGTTTTTTTTTAAATATATTTCATTAAGGAAAAGTTATGGCTTAAAAATTCACATTTATTATGTCTGAGATGTTTGAACTGCTTTTTTCAACTTAACAACTTAAAAATGCGGATATCTGTTCAAAAAATCGAACTCCTCCATAAATAACCCCTCAATAAAAAGCCGATAACATTGCTTAAATTTCTTTTTCCACTTAAAGAATAAATAAACTGCGCCACCAACCCCGCAAACCCATCAAGGCAATATCCTTCACCCCTCTCCGGGACTTAGAAAATCATTCAATTGTGCAGGTAAATGGACTGCAAGCGACAGTCCAAGACCTCCGACCCCGTTCAGACCCATAAAAAAGGGTTAAAAGTCCAGAAATGTTTCACATACAATTGCACAAACAACACAGCGAAAAAAAAACCCTGAAAAAAAGAAAGCAGTGTCGAAAAAAAATGCGAAAGAAGGCAAAAAAGGTTGCTACGTCGTGGTCAGACTTAATCACTTTTATCCGGACAGGCCTTCGATGATTCGTAATCCTTTTAAATGCCCCTCTCGGGCAGATTTATAAGCTGCACGTGATAGTGGTCTCCTTCGTGCAACAAAAAAAAATGGCCACAAAAATCATCAAAATCCACGCCCCAAGCCCTCTTTTAATGCTAATTTATGGACGAGCTGGGTTCGCATGAGGAACGCAACTTATTCATGAGCTGCCCTGAAAAATACGGTTCCATTTAAATGTGTGCATATAATTGTGTATTTCCTTTTGGTGCATTTTCAAATCGTTGGGGGAATCATATAAACCTTCACTGGGGTATGCGGCAGCGTCAGCGGAAAAACCATTTTAATTAGTAAAATCCTTGCCCGCCAACGTTTCGTATACGTAATATTTATTCTGGCTTGGTTGAAAATTTGATGGTTATTTGCGTGTGCTGGCCGAAAATTATAAAATTTTGAATTTGTGGAAAGGGAAATATTTAATTTGTGCTCGATTTCAAACATTTTTTATACTATTCTAAACTAAACTAAAAAAGTAAGAGTATGAAAAATTATTTCATTGTTTCAAACTGCTAACGTTTTTGATTATTAGTTGAACACTTGAGTTTACCTTGCAAGTGAAATAAGTATAGATTTAACATCTTAAATTTATGTTAACATTTAATAGTTGTTTTTCTATGAATAACGACATAAATAAATAAAACAATACACTCAATATTTTCAGGACAATCTGGAAACACTATCTACTTAAATGATACTGGATTTATACGTAGCCCATTTCATGCAATCATTTCATGAAATGGGTGTGTATAAACACCATTGCATGTATTCGGCAACACACGAAAGTTGACTATGAATTCAGTGCATTGTGTGAAATGTAGAGGCGCTACCAACTTAACATTGTATAAATTAGGTGGCAACGCCAATACAAATAGTGTGAACGGAGTTTACTTACATTTTTCGCCAAATTACACTTCTGGCAACTCTGCTGACATGAATACATGCATTCGTCTCTTACGTATAAGCAGGGGCTATTTTTAATTCACGCATTCAAGAATTCATGAAATAGCATAGTATAAACTAAGTATGAGATTAACAAAATTTTCTATAAATGCTTCTCGACTTTTTCATTATTACAAAATCCCCTCTGAATTTCAATAGATAAAAAAGAGTAAGAAGCACAAAAAATTGGCTAAAATTATGGCAAAACTTTTCAACAGTTTTTGGGGCAATAAAAAGCAAATGGCGCTGGATTCGCCTCCTCATTTTGAGTTTGTGTGTGTGTACAGTAGAGGGAACCGCACATTAGTAGTTAGTGCAAGCAGGCGGTGTTCTAACTTTTGAATAAATACAATAAGAGGCGGGAGGGGGCGGTGGGGCAGAGGTTCTCCCTGGGCGCCACTTTAGACAATGAAGCGTATAATGCTAAATATCGCTCTGGCAACCGCATCCAGCTGTCGTCCCCCAAACGTCCTTCGTCCTGTTCGTCCTTCCCCCATTTATGGTGTCTCTTCCAGCAACTATGCTGAATAATTTTGTGCGCTGCGCGGTTTGGCAACAATTGCTTTCATTATGGAACATTTTTTGTTCGACTGGAGATGGGTAATGGTGAGTTTTAGGGGGGAAAGTGGTTAGCTCCACCTTGGGAAACCCCTTGATGTTGTTACATCTACTCCTGCTGCTGCTGCTCTGCTGTGTTGTTTGTGCTTGTGTATTTTGTATTTTGTATCCTGCGGCCGCAGATACATTATCCAAAATTTGCATAAAATAAATAAATTAAATATGCCAGACATGCGGTGTGCCGTTGGTCGCCAGAAACAGCCAGAGTTGGCCCTGCCAACTACGCTGTGAGGAATTATTTCATTATTTATAGTTTTAAAAACAAAACAATACGCTTAACTTAAAATAAAACATCAAATTTTTAAATGAAATAAAGCTTAAAAGAAAATTCATAAATTCAAATACATTAGAATATACTATATAAAGTATTCATTTTAATGATCAAAATTATCTTACTAAAAGAGGATAAAGGTACTAAAAGTTAAACATTTTTAATTTATGTTTAAAAGAATTTTAGTTCTTTAAACATCCGTTTTTACAATTTTAGATTTATTGAAAACAATTGCAAATCATTATAAGATCAAATTGGTGCCCACACATAAATTAATATTCAAAATAAATACCTACACTTCATTAGATTTAAATATTTTACAAATAGTTCTTTAAAAATGCATAAAATGTTAAAAAAAAATTAATATTTTCTGTGAATGAAAATATTATTTTAGTAGGCACTGGTTAAAATAACAATTTTGAAATCTTAACACGGGTTTGTTTTAAATCTTTGTTTCAAAATTCAAAATAAGCTAATTTATGTTTTCGAAATTTCGAAATATTTCCTATACTTTTCTTTTTTGTTAATTTTTTTCCGTGTTGTTGATCTTGCTTCATTCCTTCATTTGGCCGTTCAAAGTTTTCATTTTATTATCACGCTGAACTAGAGAGCGGGTGGCCGAACTGGTGCTCCAAAGGGGGTGGGAGTGGGTGGTAATGCCAGGGGGAGGGAGATGCTAGCCCATCGAACAGCTGCAGCATTTTTGAAGTTGTCCAGGAGCTGTGCTCCTCGGGATTCCCCTGGTTTTCTGTGCCTGAAACGTGGCAAAAATGCAGCCAGGATGCGCTACGTTGCGTTTGCTTGTTATGCTCCGTTGCGTGATTTTTGTCCACCCCTTGTCCTCGTGCCACCCCCTCTATTCCCAACTCCCACTACCACTCCCTCCCCCTCTTGGTTGCTTCATGCACGAGTTGTTGTCCTGGCTGCTGCTTTTTGGCATCCGCTGCCTCATGGAGCACATGGCCGTAGTCTGCGGCATTAACTTCATGCCGCTTCATTTTGTTGCTGGCTTTTCTGTTTTTTTTTTTTTGCTCTTTTTGAAGCTTTTTTGGCTCCCTGAAAATGGCCGCTACAAAATTGGTTCGTTTGGTCGCCAAAGGCACTTAAATTTTCCCTCCAGCGGCATTTGTTTTTGCTGCTGCTGTTTTGGGCTGTTGATGTTGATGAGGATGAGGATGTGGATGTGGATGATGGTGTGGCGGGTTTGTTGTAGTTCAATTTGTGCGCTGCGGTTTAATGAAATTTAGTTGTTAGTTGCTGCACGTTTAGCTTTGCATAGATCTACACCCCCGATGGATGGATGGAACACCCCGAAAAAACCCATCGAACAATTTTCAAACGAATGGGCGGTCCACGGAGGCGTATACGTGTTGTGGAATTTGTGTATGTTAAAGGGTAATTGTTGTGGGAAATGGGTCTACAAAGATATGGAGTTTTCGGGGGGAGTTGAGGTGGCCTAGGGAAAATTGGTCAGAGTTTGTTCTTTTGGAGCTGATTGAAGGGATTGTGATATATGAGTGGGGCACATTGTTCATACGTGATGTGGGCCCAACATTTAGAGGATAATGTTTACACTATTTGATAGGGTGGGTCGATTTTTTTGACTCAAAAAAAAATAGTTCTTTGAACAATTCTAAGCATTATTTGCAAGTAAACTAAGGGTCACAAATCATGATTGATCCCCCTAATTCCACAGTCTTTTGAGCTTTAAAGCGAGGATAACGTTGTTGTTTTTAAAATCTGCTATCTACCAAATACCAACATATTATTATTAGTATTATTGTGGGACACATGAACTTATACGCGAATTATATGTACATATGTTTCAGGTAAGTAACATGTAAAAACCATAAAACATTTACATTAACTTTCACACATGTACAATGTTCATACTATAGATTAGATAGCCAAAAATAAATTGCCAAAAAAGTAAAATGAGAAAAGTTTTTGCATACTTTCGGGGATTTTCTCTACTGACATTCACTATTACACATTAAGCAAAAAAGGGGAGGAGTTGAAAGCTTTATTAAAAATTAATACAGATAAGAAAAACAATATTGATAAATAACTACGCAACTCCCATTAATCCAGGTGCAAGTAAAATATTTTCTAGTATTAAGGAACAATTAAACAGTTTATTACGGCAATAAAATAACAGAGTGCAACTTAGTATATAAATATGTACATCTTATAAAGCTTTTTATATAAAAGCATTGTTATCGGAGTGCAACTTAGTATCTCAATTTGTACATCTTATAAAGCTTCGGAATTATTAAATCTTTTTTCAGGCGTCGACTAAGTTCTGGCGGGAAATGCTAGTGGCTTGGACACCGACGGCTTGAGACGATGTCTCCGCAGCAGGAGGCTGTGATTTGGCCTCTGGTTTTGGGTTCCTACGCAGCAATTCCAGTTCGAGTTTCCCAAGTGGCACTTCCAGAAACAAATGCATGAACAAGGACACAAACAGTGTAATGCCAAAGTCCGACCAAAAGCGAAGGATCTGAAAAGGTAAAAACAGAAAGGGGTCATTGTTACCATTAAAAAAATCCAAAAATAAACTACCCACCGCATCGTAGTCGGAAAAATGCAGACTCGTCTTGATGCGCGCTATGTGCACCGTCTCCACAAGCAGATGCCAGATGTAGAGGCAGTAGGAGAGCTTGGAGATGGGCTGCCAGAAGGACCAGCTAAGTAGGTCGTTGATGACCGGTGCCAGTCCATTCTGACACGCCCAGATGATCCAACAGAGGGCCACTGGCCACGCAATCCGACTGCAGCACAGGTAGAAGGCACCAGCCAGAGGCGAGATCGCCTGTGATCCACTTTGGGTATAGGGATACACTGCAAAGATCACGGTGGCCACCAGCGAGAGACTCAGGATCCACAACATCAGCGCCAGCCACTTGGGTACACGGCGCTTTCGTCCTCCCTGGTGGTGCATAAAGTACCCAAAGAGCAACCCAATCAACCAGGGTGTCGCCCTGGCGTGAGTGGTGTAGTAAATGAGACGCATTTCGGGACTATCGGCACCGAGGTTCCTGTTGGAAAAAGGAATATTTAAAAGGAGTTTTTTTAAGGGACAGAAATAATGTAGATCCACTTACCCACGGCGGTCGAACACCTGCAGTTCCCGCAGCATGACAATACTGAAGACGCAGCCAAAGAGCAGCGCAATTAGCAGGACGATGCTTCCAACTGCCCTTTTGCCCCATTTATAAAGAGCGATCAGCAGGATGGGTGAAAGAATGTACAATTGCATATCCACAGCCAGATACCAGGAGTGTCCCAAACACTTAAAAAGGATTAAGTTGGGTTACTACATGGATTGGGTCCTAGAGAGCTGAAATATTTACTTACCATCCGACCAGGAGCTGCGTAATTTTGCACATAGAGCAGAGTAGCCCACCAGGTATCGCTGCAGAGCTCTGATGAGCTGGTGAACTGCTTCCAAAGGGGACCGCTATCCAGGCGGGGGAAGAGCGTCATGAAGATGAGCACTGCCAGGGCCAAAACAGGAGTGAGCCGCACCAGGCGGTGCAGATACATCAGTGGTACATGGAGGCGACCCTTGGTGCTAAGAATCCCGGACAAATAAAGTATTAAATAGGAACTGGATGTGAATTCAAACCAATAACTCACCGCTCCAACTCACGCAGGGAGGTCATTACCAGGAGCATTCCACTCAGCAGAAAGAATGTGTCAACGGAGGTGGAGCCACTTTGGAGGACCATGGAAAAGGGAGTCTGAGCCCAGGCCACAATCTCATAGGCATTTATGTTGGGCGCCAGTAGCAGGTACATGTATCCGTGCCCAAGAATGATCCAAATGATGGTCAGACAGCGAATTCCGTTCAAGCAAGGAATCACTCGAGGCGAAGGTGTGCTCGAGGTCTTGAGCAACTGGGGCAGGTTTTGGCGCAAGGAGAATGTTTTGAGCAGCTTACTGCAAACTGTTTCGTAATAATAAGTTAGAATTAACATGAGAACTCATTTCCACTTTGTTTTACGTTCAAATGACTATAAACTTCTTTACTTTTTGGGTTTATATACCTTATACTAGGTACTATATCTAAGAACACACAAGTATATGATAATCACATGCTTTGTGTGCATTTTTTAAATTAATTCTTACCTTCACCATAATCCAAAATGGTGGCCAAGAGAACCAAAGTGACCAACAGGATGAGAATAGAACTAAAAGGTAACAAAATTATTTTTTCATAAGTAAAATCGAATTTACATCAAAACGTTCCTTCAATGGAAATATAGTTTACACACTCATAACTTAACCAGTAATCAAAAACAATTTATCTATTAACGTTAGGTTTGACCTTTGTTCTTACTGACAATACTTATAAAACAAGTATACGTGATATTGCGTATTATTTGAGCAAGAAAACTTCGTTAGAAGAATATACCCCTTCACACCATTATGCTTTTCAACCAGTTATCTTAGCACCCAAAGCGGTATAAAAAAGGTAATTTCACATTAAATGAGACCCGCCCAAAAAGCGAGCCTCTCAAGTGAGTCATCGTTTTTGTGCACTTTGCACATACATGAACAACTATTATTTTCGAAAGTATTAAATTGAGGAGCAAACCAATGATATTGATTTTTTGATGTACTTACACTGCAAACCAGTCTAGTCCTCCCATGGGCTCCTTTTGGGCCAATGAGCAGTCTTGCTCCTGCACCAAAGTAGCTCCCGTTGAATTTTGACCAAACATGGTCTGAAGGTGTCCATTTATCCAGCGACTAAGCTGAGATGCACTGCAGGATGAGGGCACACAGGTGCCGATACTCAAAGTGAGGGCATCCACACCCGCAGATTGCAGGAGCAGGCTCTCGAATTGGAGGTGACTGAGGCAGTACTTGGCTCCGGCACTGATGGTGAGGCTGCCTCCTAGACTGGTGTTGAGATCCACGCTGAGGCAGGACTCATAGTTGCCCATATCCGTAAAGTGGCCATAAAGCAGACCCTGCGGAAACTTTCCCCAGGCATCGAGCACTGAAATAAAGGTAGGTAGAATAATTATAAGTTACCACTTTGATTTAATAGTATTTAAACTTAAAATATATTAAATATACATATAAAAAAATCTCACCTCGAAGAGCGGGCACCGCCTTGGCTTCCGCTCCCAATAAAAGCAGTCGCACTTCAGCCAAACAGGCTGCCTCCGAAGCTGTCGAGGATTGGGTGTCGTTGAGAGCCTGCTGGAGCACCTGGTAGCCAAAGTTGCTGGCCTGCATCCAGGTGAGCAGGTCCTTTGAACTGTAGGCAGTCGCAGAAGGGAGTCCAAGGACTAGTCCCATTACCAGGGTCACTGGCAGGATTATCCCGAACGAAATGGAGGAGAGCGGCGAGCTCAGTTTGAATGCCATGGCCGAGTGTGTGACGGCCGTGACGATGCGGGTGATATTTATACACGGGCTAGTACGCCTCTTACTCTGGCTCACACTCTACTCTTCTGGCTGATACGATATGGCTATTTCTAATCACGAGGGGAGCGGTTAGCGGAGAGCTCTCTTCACTGCATTCGTGTTGGCCGTGCAGCGAAGGTGGCGCTCTGATAACCCCATTTCCTAGGTTTATCTCGAACCCCTCCATTTTCGCCAGCCAGCATACTTTATAGGGTATTCCTTCTGCTTAGCTGATCTCAGCAACGTGCGAGCGACGATCGGTACTACTAACGATCGCAAAACAAATCGGGTCGATGACCGATATAACAGCCAAATTAGATTCAATGCCATAGATGATGGGGGGATGTCGTTGACACGATGACTACGATGACGACGATATGCAACTATTAACTTTTTATCTACGCTTTCAGATATTCATAACTGCACGTTTTTTGGTGCGGACTGGGACTTCCCAGCATCGTGTAAGCTTAGTAGTTTATGTACTTAACACCAGTGAACAGAAATAAAACGTTATATAAAAACAATGATTCATTTGATAAATAGTTGATTTTTGCTCCATCTAAAAAGTAATATTTTAGTTTTGTTGTCATAAATTGAAATACTTAAAAATACCTTTTTTAATGTTTAAAATTATATGAAAAGTGACCAAATGAATCATTGTTTTTATATAACGTTTTTTTGCAAACATTATTTTTAGCAAAATATTTATTTAGCTCTAATGTAAACATAGGTAATCATAAATTTTACATTTTTATTAATCAAAACTAAGTTATACTACTATATGTTAAATTGTATTACTTTGTAGACCTGCATTTCGATTAGGTATTTGAAAAAAAAATATTTATAAAAACGAACTAACGCTTTATGAACTTTACAACTATTGAGTACTAAATACATATTTACATATTTAAATTTGTTCCTATTTGGTAAAAATTAAACTACTTAGTATTAACTTGACATTATTTGGTATCGAATAAACACTACAATTTTTCCACAGTCAACAGTTTTTTGGGAACTCCCTTAGCCCATCGACGGGTTAACACTTGGGCACTCGCTTGACGATTGGGCCAATTACGTCAGTTTGTTTTATTTTTCACAATGGGGCAACAACCGATAGCGGCTACTACCGAACAGATCCCAGCCCAGTGATACAACACACGACCAATAGTCTTAATAAATTCGTCACTAGCTCAATTGGCAGCGATGTGGATGAAGTGGCTCACCTTGGCACTCCACTTGCTATTTGTAATAGTTTAGACGGTTCACGGCCCTCCGGTCGGTCATTGAACTCGGTGCCCTTGGCTAGGGCGCTACAGCAAAACTAACGCTGTTTCTCTTACTACGTCGAACTTATTGCGCAATAATAGCCGCATTAATCAATATGCGATGCGATTCAAAAATTCAAGTATTTTTTAACCAGTCAAATAAGTTTGGGTATTCCCACACGCTGCAAATCGTGAATACGCTGAAAAAAAAACAAACAAAAAAGTCAACGAGTCTGGGGCGGTACACTTTCACTGCTGGATCTCTAAATGCTATTGTCACGCATTTTGCCGAAAACATGTTTAAACTAGGGGTCCGGCCTAAGTGATACTCAGTATTATAAATAAGGAACACCATTAATTAAGAGGTAATAAAAAAATAACTTAATTTTGTTAATATTTTTGAGATATTTTGTTGTAAATTTCTTATTACATTTTTTACAAAAAATATTTATCAAATAACATAGTGTCAGAAATAACCTAATAATTTTAAGGGAAAGTTTTTGTTTCGTTTACTATTCTGTCGTAATGATACAAATTATAATAGTTATTTGAGTTAACGAACCAGTCGGTTTGTGACTTCATCAACTTTACAAAAAACAATATACAAATTGTGATGCGTAGAATAATAATATTGTTTACTATACTCAGCAGTAAACAATGGTGCAAAAAAAATTGATTTGTTTTTGTTTCCCTAGATTATTACAAGTGCCTTCTGATTATTACACACAAATCTAAAAGTACAGTATACCCGATTTCTCGATCAGTTACGTGTATAACCATACAGTAATTATCAATAAAGTCGACATGAGAGAGCTTTTAAACAACGAAAATAAACGTGAAATTTTAAGAGTGTGAGTATATACATATGTACTTATGAAGACATTAGGCCGGACCTTATTATTGTTAAAATATTTGGGTCATACTCTCACCTGTTTTTTTTTTTGATTATTTAAAGATCTGTAGTTCAATTATTTGTATTTATTATTATTATTTTATTTGTTATTTTTATTTTATATAATTATTTATTATTGATCGTGAATACGATGTATGTGTAACGTAACAAAAACAATTAAGTTACATAAAAAAATTTAATTTTTAATTATTATTATTATTATTATTCAAAACCTCATTTGATTTATATTACATATATATCAAGCTAAATCCTCAAATTGGTTATTTAATACTTTAAATTCGTTTCGAGTCACTTGGCTCTCAATAACTTTTTAATCACTTTCCCCAACCATTTCAACTGGATTATCAGAACATAAAATACATAATTAAATTACCCTATCACTCCGTGTAATTAAAACAACTTTAACTGACAAAGTTTGCGCAGCTAAACCGCAAAACAGTTCTGCAACCCGACGTATACGTAATATGTAGTAACTACGTTAATCCGACAGCCGAAAATCCCTGGAAATACGTTTAACTCTTGCCTTGTGCTAAGTACAATGTAAACCGTTTGCCACATTCCAAACACACACACACACATGAAAACCCAGAAACAAAACAAAAGTAGTTGGAGGTGGAAATTTCGACACATGTTGCCGCAATAAAAATGTCAACACACACATAAAACATCTTCTAAAATGGCATTTGCAGCAGCAGGAAAGGCAGCGAATTCCGAGAGACCAACCGGAAAAAAATGCGAATATTTTTGAAGCATAATAAATGGAGCTCAGCGTGGGAAAGCGGGGGAAAAACTGAGCCCGGGAAAATCCCCACTCCCCATCCACACGTGCTTAAAGCGCACACACACTCGCTCACACACAATGCTGGCCATTAAACACGCATTCTTTGGCCATAGAAATTTATAGACCAGAAAGGAAAGACGCCAGTGAAAGTGTGAGAGAAAGCGAAGGAAGAAGAAGGGAGAGCGTTGTGGGAAAAGGGGGTGGGCAAATAGAGCTGGGTTGTGCGAAATGTGTCGCGCATCGAGTCGCGACTTTTACTTTCACTTTCACCCGGAACTTTCATTCAAGGACATGCAGCAGACAGGACCTCGCTAATGGCTAGCCCCTAAAAACCAAAAGGATGCAATCTTTAATACCCTCACTGAGGATATTGCATGGTTTTCAATAATGTCACTTTAAAACTAATCTTAACTAAGCATTAAATCTTAAAGAATATATATATTTAAATAAAACAAAATGTTTTTTTTTTACAAACTTTAGATATGAATAAAAAAATTTATAGGAGCCCCTGTTTAGAGTTGGATAATTTCATATGTTAAATATTAAGTAATATACCTAAATAACAATTCATGTTACATATTGGAGTTAAAAAGGTTTTTGCAATTTATGAAATTTTTTTGAAAGATTAGGACAATAAAATTGGTAATACTTAGTTTTATAAAAATATTTACTTTAATATGATCAATGATTTTTATAACACCAATTATAATTGTAGCCTTGCAGAAAATATTTGCGTGGTTTAACGCTTTTTAATTTATTATTTACCACGTATTACAGTTTAAAAGCGTCAAAATTAAATAGTTTGAAAAATGTGTTTTTTAAAAGCTATTACATTTTTCTTAAATAAACGGTTTTAAGCGAACAAAACTATTAATAAATATTTATCATAAAGGTGTTACTTAAATATTATATTTTCAAAAATTTTAAAATTAATTAAACATTCCGTAAAAGTCATATAACTTTCAAGGGTATACCCAAAGGAAGGATTTCTTTTCTTTCTTAACCAGTTTTTTTTTTTTGGATTGCCAACATATTTTAACTTTGTCAGCTGAACAGATCTGGTAATCCATCCCACTCTCTCACCCATGTAAGTGTGAGCTGAATTTAAAGAAGAACCCAAAAAAAAGCTTGGCTGCGGGGGCGTTTCGCCTTTAATGAGATAATCTGCGCTTCTTGTCGTTATTTTACGTAATTGAAGGTTCACTTACAGACAGGCCCCACTTTTGATTACAGACAGCCCCCCAGCTCATTGGAGTACAGTGTTTTAGAGGTTGGGATTGGGGATTGGGGGTTGGCAACTGGCCGTAATGATAGTGGTGGCTGATAGGTCCTGCAGCCTGTACGTGCGTGTAACTTTCGGGGGGATGTTCCTTGCTCCTTGTTCCAACTTCCATCCTCCATCCTGTCTGCATTTTTCGGTGGAGCTTCCTGGGATGGTAATCTGCAATAAATGAGGCATGTTGGAAGATTTATTTGATTGCTTTATTTAATATTTTAGAAAAGGCAGATGTTTCGCTACCCTCTCAGCGGGAGGATGAGTGAATATTGGAGGGGGTTGACTTTAGAACAGGCGTTGAATGGCTGACTATGAATTATGAGTGATATAATGAAGAAAATTCTCATCTGAGGGCAAAAATGGCAAAGGTATCCTCACCAAAGGTGAAAAGCATCTCGAGTGTGTGTTGAAGGGAAATGATATATGATTTGGATATGAACATTCTATGGACGATAAGTTACGACATGTGTGCCATTTTAGGATAATATACAACAATGGGGAGATATTTGAACTTATGACTGAAAAAGGTGGCTGAAATATACAAATTAAAAGGTCTTCAAGAATTGTCTTTTATGCTTTGAAGGCATAATGTGTTTAATCGGTTTTATATGTTTTAATGTAATATTTTTGGTAAGCTAAAAACATATAATTTACTGATTAGAATCTAATTTTTGTTTTTCAACTAAATTTAGCATTCCAAGTTACCTAAAAATACAGTTCTAAAGCCACTGCCTTTCCTAAATTTAAAGCAGAAATCGATTTGTTTAAATTTATAAAGCTCTCACTACACTATATTTCATAATATCCGTGGGAGCTTTCAATCGTTGGATACTTTAAACCTGGTCTTAGCATTTCGAATCCCACCTTGAATAAATTTCCCTTCATCAATTCTGATTAATCCCAAGTCCGGCCGAGAAATCTCTGGTAGACCCAATTTGCAAGGCATCATCCCCCGGAGGACAATCCACAATTAAATGCTCCGCTCATTGCGACATCGTTTATCACTTCTCTTGGAGCTCCTCCGATTCTCTAGGCTCTGTATCCACCATTATGGTAGCTTCATTACAAGCGATTAATTTTGATTGTTTCGACCAGAAGAGCACGGACTGAAGAAGCCCAATGAAGCACTGCAAAGTTTCGTCCTGAAAATCTTGCTGCTGTTTTTGTTTTCTTTTTTTTTTTGCTGCTGCGGGAAACCAGAGAAAGGCCAATATTTCACCCAACAGGAGGCAGAATGCAGGACAGGACAGGATGAGGTGTGGGAACTGTGACCGAAATTAAGCACACAGAGCACAACTACACGAAAACGTAATAAAATCATAATCGTCGGATCAACACAGTCATCAGCGGTGTCACAACAGGCTACCAGGAGATGATGACAACAAAAACAAGGATGGAGAAGGATTCGGAGGATGCGAAGGAGCACCCAAGGAGCAGCACAGCAGCGACAAAAGCAATTGCCAGGCGAAACTCAACGGTAATTACAGTAATAATTCAAAAGAGATTTGCCCCCACCTCATCCAAAAAAAATAATAGTAAAAAAACAAGACTCTAGCCAAGGGGAGAAGCACAGACGAGGTACAGAAAACTAAGAGACAATGAAGACGGCGATGCAATCCAGAGGGCCAAAAGTGGCAATTGCCACGGCCAGGGACAGCAACTGCACAGTGGGACTTAAGTAAGTTTGCTTTGACAAATATGTATTGTCATTAAAGATCTTTTCGCAATTTTTTTTAAAGAAAGCTTCGTTGAAAATTTCTACGTTTTAATAATTTTTTTTGTTTACTTGATTGGTAACGAGTTCTGTTTTTACTCCCTTAAATATATATTTCTTTAGGATTTAAAAATGATAGATTTTTTTTAAAGAAAATAAATGTAACAACCGTCACTTTATTAATTATAATGATATTAAAAAACGTATTTTGAATAAAGTACACTTCATTAGAATAAAACAGAATCTTTCTTTGAAAGGGTTGGGTAAAAACATACGTTATTTCAATATTTTTAAAAATATTCTTTAAATATATGTTTAATATGCTTAACCAAAACTTCAAATTTGACAACAACTAACGTGTTATTAAAATTTCTAAATTTTGTAGTGCCAAAGAAAGAAACCTTAGCACACTGTTCCAGGACGATGGTACTTTCACCGCCGCCCACGCACACGAAGCGCTGATGTGCAGCTTCCGCTCCTAAGCGACGCACAGGTGCAGGCTAACGGCAAAGCTATAGCCATGGCTAGGCAGAGGGCCACGGAGAGGACTTTGTGGAGCTGGGGGGCAGAAGCCGGAGAACCCAGAGAAGCCAGCCAAGCACGGCGAGCCATAAAAACTTTGGTGGGAGTTGAAACGGAGGCTGAGGATGAGGCTGGATGGAGGTGATGATGAAAAATGCGACAATGAAAATAATGCCCGGCACACGCATCTCCATCTCCATCTCCGTTCACATGCAATCCGGATCCCAAATGAGGGCTGAGCCACCGGCGACGTCCAGCGGAGCTGTGGAGCCATAGAAGCCATAGAAGCCATTCGAGGCACTTAAAGACTCGGCGGGTCGATGCCATTTTTGGTGTCTGGGTGTGAAAAAGTTTAAGTGGCAACAACGACGAAATCCCTGGATTTACTTTTATGCACTCCCACCCACTCAGCTCCTCCTGTTCCTCCTGGTTCCTGGTTACTCCTCCTGTTCCAGCAGTGAGTGCAATCTGAGAGGTGAATGTCGAACGGTGTAAGCTGGCCCAAAAAAAAAGTAAGAAAAAAGGAAAGCGGCCAAAGTGGAAACTTTGACTCCACTCCCTTTATGACTTTTTGGCGGCGCTGAAAGTCGTTGAAAGTGTCAATATTGCGTTATAGCATCACGTGGCGAAAATTGCATCTCTCTTACACTAAAATATACCTATATTATATATTTTAAATTATATATTATATATTATATATTATATATTATATATTATATAGTATATTATATATTATATATTATATATTATATATTATATAAAATATATTATATATTATATATTATATATTATATATTTTATATTATATAAATTAGTTATATTTTATATTATATTTTGATATATTTTTTATTATATATAATATATTATTTTTTATATATTATATATTATAATATTATATATTATAAATATATTTATATATTATATATTATAATTATATATTATATATTATATATTATATATTATATATTTTATTATATATTATATTATATATTATTATATATTATATATTATATATTATATTATATATTATATATTATATATATATATTATATAATATTTATACTATTTAATGAATAAATAATTTTAAAAACGTGTTCTTTATAATTTGTCATTTAATATTGACCAAATTAGTAATATTTTATTTAGAAACAAAGAAACAACGTTTTTTTTAAAACCCCGTTTTAAAACTCTTAGGATAAATTCAGGATACCAATACTATTTAGGCTCTGAAATTCAAAAACTTGAACTAAAAATTTGTATTTATTATATTTTAAAAAAAAATTATAACACTTTGAACAAAAATAATTAATTTAAATATTTTTAAATTTAAATATCAAAAACTCTTAAAATACATAAATGGAGATAACAGTTCTTTACTTACAAGTTTTGTAAAAAATATAATTTACACTTTAAAAACCTTTAATCCCCGGTTTTTTGTCAAAAATTTCAAATTTTTTCTTTAGGTTAAAGATTTAAGGCTTCCCTTTTCTCAGTGCACCTCCCACCTGTGTCATTGTGGCCAATCCCAGCTGTGTGTTGATGATGATGATGGCTGTTGCCTGTCTAGGATTAGCTATGCGTATGGCCCTTCCTCTCATTGGAAAGGGGCAACCACTTTAGCTACTTATTCTCGCCTTCTGCACTCTCGAAAAACGCAACTCGAAACTTTTTTACCCACTGCACTCGGGGGATGGCCAACATCCTCTTTGAAAGTTCGGGCCCAAATGATACCAATAAACAAATCCCATTATACACGGTGTATCAACTTTACGTTGGATGCTCGCCCGCTACGTGAGATGATTTTCAACAAAAATGTAATACAAAATATGCCAACCCCCATTTTTTTCTTTTTTTCGTCAGCTATTGTTTCAGTTTTGGATTTTGGTTTGGGTTTTGTCTGTCACGAGGCGTGAACATTTCGAACTTCAACAATCGCAATGAAACAGGTTCATGCCAGATGCCTGAAGAGGGAAGTTGGTTTAAATAGGAATAAAGCTAAAGGTTACACCCATTTGCACCCAAACAAAATAAAAGTATAGAAAGAAATATATTTTGTACCTTATAAATTAAGTAATAATTTTGGTTAGTGGTACCTACTATAAATCTTTAAAAAAATTTCACACATTGACTTCATACTCAAAAACTCAAAGGAGGTACTTAAAAAACATTCACACAACTTATCTAAATTAAGTCCTGAATGTAGGTATTTATTTTGCAGCAGAAAATAAGAAAAACTTTCTGAAGACGTTTACAAAATTGTAAGAATTCTTTTAGTAAATATTTAACTTAAATTATATTCATTTTCATACTAATCATCCTTTTACATACTTTTTTAAAGTCAGTAAAAACTTTTCTTTGACCTTTCGTTTCTTTTCCGTTTCCCAATAAAAAATACTTTTAAAAGATTAAAAAAAGTTTTCCGTATCTGCAAGTTGCCCTGAGAAGCTTTTGGTTTTTTTTTTTTTTTTTTTTTTTTTTTCCTAGGAAAAAAGGGAAATAAAAACTACTTTGAGGAAAAACCAATTTTCAAGCCCATTATGAGCCAGCTTTTAGCTAATAACATAAGCTCAACACTTAAGCCACTTTGCATCTGGCCTGCCTTAAAAATCCGCAGTTAAAAGCGATAAATGTTTTAAGATTCTGGCCGAAGCAAACGAAAGTTGCCTTTTAATGAACTCGGTGCATTAAAAATATGTGCACAACTAAGAGCATTCATTAAAAAAGTTTTTACTTTAAATAGAAAAAAACCTAAAACTGAAAACGAACTACGAAAGGCAGCAGTAAATCCCGAGAAAAGCTGCAGAAACTTTGCGACTTTGGCCATTCATCTTACAACTAATTTCTGACTGGACTCACGCACTCCGGAGTCCGAAGTCCGGAATCCAAAGTCCGGACATTGGAAAGACTTTTGAAAGACTGTATGCCACTTAAGTGCTTAAATATTTTTCTTTGTTCTTACTGGCCAGGACAAACACACTCCAGTTCCAGTTAGTGGCCATCTCCGTTTTACGCTTGCCCAAATAATATTTAAGCTAAATATAAATTCTGACTGCCCTCTAATCACATTTCCATGAAGTCCAGGTGGCTTGGTGGTGTTCTGGTCAACTTAGCAAACTTTCTGCTGATTAAATGTTGGCCAAAAGTCCACTTCATATCGGCTTGAACACACACACACACTCGGAAAGTGGGAGAGACAGATTTTCTGGATGAAACTTTAAACTCAGCCAAAAAACCCTTATCTAATTGCTTTGAAAAAGTTTCCGGTGCAAAAGTCACTTTTGGCTTGTGGCCTCAACTTTTCTGGGGGACCAACCCAAAGTCAAGTCAAGATGCTGGCCAAAAGTTAACGCAACCTTCTCAAGGTAAGATAATCCCCAAAAATATGCTAGGGAAATTGTGTGTCGGAATGCATAAAATGATTCCCTGCATGTCATCGTCTTCTACCTGAAAAGAGTGGAACAGAAGAGTAAGGTAAGGTTAAAGGTTAAGGCTCAACGCGACCTCTGTCATGACAGACAAAATATAATTTCAATTAAAATGCTCACCATGGAAATAGATGTAAGCAGAAGTGTCAAAGGGACAAAAGCTACACTTGGAAAAATGTAGTTACCAATTTTAAAGCAATTTATAATATCCATTTTTTAATTGTGTCATTTATTATTTTAAGGATATTTGAAGAAGTAGGGTATGCAAGAAGATCCTTAAAAATTAGTTTAGTTTAGTGATCGAAAGATGATGTGACAGATATATGAAATTAGAAAACATTACATTTTTTTTTTCAGATAAGAAATAAAAATAAAAGAATTTTAATAAAATATTCTTTGACTTTGTAAAGAATTTTTTTTAACAGTTTCATCAATTTTAAATATTAATTATTATTATTATTATTATTTCTATAAAAGCTATTATTCGTGCTGAATATTTATTTCCTAATTTAATAATATTTATAAATATGTCACCCTTTTTTTTTTGATGTTTTTATAGCATTCAGATTGATGAAAAAAGTACACAATGAGCAGATAAGCAGGATTACTAAAGCTCTGCGGGTATCAAATATACAGGAAAATAAAGGCATATGTGGGTGGCAAATGGATAAGGATACGCAAAAAAATGAATCCAGTCTACTTCAGAGGTATACCCTCACCCGCTAGCAATTTGGCACACGGCTTCCCTGCGGCTTTTATTGATTAAATTTGAAGTTTTGGCCACCCGTTGTTCACTCGCTCACCAGATCCTTTGCAACTTTCTTAATTTTGTTGTAATTTCCCCGACGCTGCTGGAATTTCTATCTGCGAATTTATGAGCAACAGCGTAAACTATTTTTATTAGATTAAAAAAACACACAGCAAAGCAAAGGGAAAGCGCAGAAAAAATGCGTTGTTCTGCTTTTCCTTTATTTTCCATAATTTCCTCTAACAATTTTAATCGCATTTGCGAGGGTCGTGAAGGGAGAATAATATTAACAACAATGTTGGAGAAGAGTAGCCAAGTAGAGGCAGCTCAGTTGCAAAGCTTTTCATTACAGAATTGTTCGTGCGTAAGAATGTTGCAGCCGGCATTTTCAATTTTCCCCTCAGCCTGCTTTTCATTTATTATGAATTTAGCAATTCGTGTGCAAAATTTTACTCAATGCACAACACAAACAAAAAAAACAAAGAAAATGTCAATTGAACTTTTGTTTTCCCCCAGCTGAAGCTGAATGAAAATTAATGATTTATGTTTATTATGTAAATTTTGTTAACCGATATTTGTAGAGTATTTTGGGGATATAATAAAGTTTGTTTGTTTTAACAATAAAAACACATTTTTAATTTAAATTTCCAAATAAATTGGTCAAATAATCATTTAACTTCTTTCATTATTAATTTTCCGCTTTGAAAAAAATTTAAGGATTTTAGATTTTTTTAAATAGCCTTGACATTTTTAATATAAAAAACCACCTTTAAAATAATTTAATATAATATTTAAAGATTATTATATATTTTTGTGCTTTATAAAAATCAGCCCTTTAGTAAGATATACATTTTTCTTGAGATTTTTTGACTCCATTCCCAGAGTATTTACCAATTCAATAATTTATTTGCTCAGCATCCATTTCCTGGATTCCCGAACATTATATTTTTTTGGGGAAGGAGAGAGAGCTATCAGTCATGGACTGATTTAGGGTCTGATTCGAGTCTGAATCCATGGCCGCCACTCGTGCTGAATTTTTATTGCTTGATTTAATTATTAATGCGACTTGCAGATGTCACGAACACAAATGCTCCATCCCTTCAAAAGGATCTCCCATTCTCCATTTATTTTTACCTCATGCCTAACTTAACCCTTCCGTGCTTCGACGCATTTTGATGCGTAAAAACAAAACAAAAATTGAGCTATATTCCTTTTGGCCAAAAAGGTTTACTGAAGCGGCAACGGATTGCATTTTTTATTATTTATTTCGGCCAAAGTTTCGGAGGCAGCTAGGCCAAATGACTTATAGATAGCATGTCGAAATGCGTTGTCCGTAGGAAAAATTCATAATGAAATATTTATGGTCATAAAGCAATGCGGAAGGCAAATGGAACAGACTGCTCCAACTCTTGCTCCCACTCTCACTCCATCATCGTCATCATCATCATCGACAGAATCAGAAAGGGTCGCCCAGCATTGGATTGTTTTTTTGGAGTGGGAAGAGGGGGTCAGACAGGCGGAAGTCAACGCAGCTGCCTGGAAATGATTATGATAAGAACCCCGCCGTTGTCCTTCAGCCCATCCATGTCCTTTGTTGCCCCGTAGTTTATACAGCGCTTTATGGAGGCATGTAGTTCTGCGGAGGTTTTTATGGCAAATAAATTGCTTAGGTATCGGGCCATGGACAACCGGAAAGCTCATAAATACTTGCTGCCCAGCAACTCTGCAATCTCGGCAGAAAAAAAACATTTCATTGTGCCATTTAAAGACATTTTAAATGATTAAAAGTCAGCAAGTAAATGTGGTATTAAATGTCAATAAAAAAGAAAGGGGGCTTAGCATAAAAAGTCGACAAGAAAGAGTTTTTGGATTCAAACTTCATCCGTTTTTTACATTAAGAAATATTCTGAACTTCAACATAAACTTCCTAAACTATTTTATTGCCACATAAACGCTTGGATTGTTGATTATGTAATGAATAAATCCATTTACGATTGAAATCTATGATATATTCTTTTGAACGATAAAACTTTGATAGTTATATTTAAATAATTAGAATTTATTCAAAATATTTTTATATTTATTTATAGATAGGTACTAAATATTCCTTTAAAAAAATTTACAAGGTTAAGTCCTTAACATTTTAACCCCCACTTAACAAAAAAAAGATGAAAAAAATACATAAATTAAGTACAGTTTACATAACGCATTAAAATGGCTGGCTGAAATGGCCACAATAAATATGCAACTAAATCAAGCTTAAATATGCTTACCAGTTTTGAACAATAATGTCCAAACCACAAGTGCGAGGCCTGCCCCTAACAAGGACCCCGCAAAGGTCCCTTTTCGGAACCCCATCCGTACATGTGTCAGGAGTAGAGAAATATTACGCAGCCGGAGTGTGCTCATTAGTGGAGTGAAAGGACGACGGATGTTGGGAAGCTCTTCTGGTTCTGGGTAAGGAAAAGGTTTCGTAGAAATAAATTTGCACCTTGACGCCTTTAAATGCGCAACACACACACACACACAACACAACGCACAGGGAACATGGTGTTGCCAATTACCCGGAAGTATGCGAAAAGCTTATGCGATAAATTCGGTAAAAGTGCCAAAAAGGTATGCATCGTGGCCACTGCACAGTAGTGAGGAAAGGAAAATAAACTCCAGACGAAGGTAAAACCTAAAAATGCCCACCATCCCATGCCCACATTCACAGTCTGAGGTTCCTGCTCCGTCTGGTTGGGGTCTGGTTTTTGGCTATGATGGGTCTCAGTCTGAGTCTGGGTCGGAGTTTGCTTTTGTGGCTTCCAAGTCGGTTGGCTGGCGTCTTTGTTGCTTTTCCTCGACCACGTAGCCAGCACCTGCGTCCAAACAGAAGCACCATCATCCTCAGTTCTCCATCCTCCTCCATGGACCATAACAAAAACTCAAGTGGGTGGAGCTCGAGAACTCTGTGTTGTTGTGTGCCACCACCACCACATTGAATGAAGGTTAAGTTGGAGCTTTAATAAAATATCATGCGAACTTTCGCAGCTGCTCGAGAGGATTGGCCAAATCGTATGGCACATAAGCATACGTGCGCATATATCAATATAAAGTTTTATTTACGAGCTGCCGCTGCACTTTAAACATATTTCATTAAAATGTAGGCTCGTTTCTGGTGTTTTTTTGTTTTTTTTTGGCCAGGTAATTCCCTGGGATTCGCGTTATGGTGGAGATATTAAATTTTATATGCCCGCTTTTTCCCGCTTTTGTTGCGTTGTCTTTTCGGATGAAGCAAAGCGTGAAATATGATTGTGCTGCGCTACAGTTGTCGATTTGGGGCATATTGATTTAAATTATCAATAGAATAATACATTTTCTGGCTTAAATGGTGTTGTAAGTTAAAACAAATTTTATAGATGTGTAATTTCCGAATTTTGTTCTTTTATATTTTAAGAACTAGTTTACTCAACTTTATCCAAAAGGAAGAAATCTTTTTAGAAGTTGAAATAATCTTGCAGATAAAATTTTTGATAAATTAAAAATGTAAAAATGAATAATTTAAATAAAAATCATTTATAATTAAAATGGTAAAAAAAAACAAAATAAATTTTATTTTGTAGAAAATTTTAATTTAAAATGTAGTTTGAAAAAATTAAGAACTTTTAATCGTTCTTTTCGATCAATATTTTAAAGGAAATCGTTCTTAAATTGTTTATAAAAAATCATCCTCTTAACCAACGTAATTTTTTTTATGTTATTATAACATTACTTCAGTTTTTCAAGAATAGAAGAGAACCCGTCTTCCAGCTCCAACCAACTTAATTTTTTCGCTTTATTACCCGAACATCATTTCACGCTAACGTAAGCGCAAATTTTGTACCTAAGCCGCGGATTCTCCAGATTTTCCTTTACACACAGACTGAAAGAAAAGATGCCTCAGTACAGCCCTTGCGGAAAACGACTCAAGTAAGTAGGTAAACAAGTGTACCATCCAAAAAATGGGCAATCAACTTCAGAATGGCCCCACCTGCCCCCAAAAAACTCAGTAGCTTCTTCTCGTTACTTTTTAATACTTTTTATGATTATAACAATGTGTAAGTGTCTGCTTAGTAAAAGAGGGCAGGTGAACACAGGAAGACTCTGTAAATACAGAGAAAACAACCCTCCTTAATGAAACCCAGTTCCCACACTCCCCAAAAGCTTTATCCCTTTTGCCACTTATGTTTCGTTGTTTTCTTAAGTTTACACTAAACAACCACCCAACCAAAACAACCATGCAAAAAAAGAGGACACAAAGCAACAAAAATCAACAAGAAACAAATATCAAAACACAACAACCCCTCGGCAGAAGAATTATTTATTTTATTAAGTATACGCAGCGTATTAACCCAACAAAGCCGAGCGACTTGCTCCTTCTGATAGTCTTTTCGTGTTACTCCGTTTGTCGTTTGCCAACTCCGTTTAATTGTTAACATTTCATTTAAGCCACGCACACACATAAAATACATGGCTGGGCCAAAATTCATTTATCAAAACGCTGCCCGCATTTCCGCGATGAAACCCCTCAGGATAAACTGGATGGACTGGCGCCAGCAGAAATGGTTGAAATGGTTCAAACAGCCGAGGTTGAACCCAAAATCTAAATCGTTGTATGCAGACGCACACATGCAAAGCGGAGGGGGAGGTGGTGGGGGTATCTTGTGGGTGGCTAGGAACAGTGGTGCAAAAAATGTACTATAACAATTAAGTTTAAATTTTGTATTTATACATTTTTAAGATCTCCAAAATCTAATTGTTACTGAACTTTTATAACCCTTTTTAAAAACAATATTAAAGTTATTCAAAGCTCACATACAAATTACCTTTAACATTTTTTTTTTTCTTTATAGATAAGAAGGATTATAAGAAAATCATAAATTAAAGCGGGCCATAGCTTAGTTCATACATTTAGTATTTTTTCAAGAAGTCTAAGTCCTATTCTGTCTTCATTTCTTACGGATCATTAGTTAATTTAATAAAAATATGTTACATAAAACTTTTATGATAAAAGTTAAGAAATTTAAATGTCACTCCCATGTGGTACATAATTGTATGAATGATTTTGTATTAAAAGTAAACACATTTTCGTTCGTGGTCTTAAAATCATTTAAAGTTTCTTTAAAAATATTCTAAGAATTTAAAATGTTCAGTTCGTGAGTGGTTAAAAGTAACTGAGCTAACATTATAAGATGTGACAAAACTTTTAAAAAAAAAAAAAATGAGCTATATCAGTTATATAAAGAGTGGTTTAAAATATTCTAAGAATTTTTTTAGTTAAAAAGAACTGGCTAACATTAGGATGATGACAAAACGTTTTCAAAATCTGCAAATCGCATAAGTTATCAAGTTATATCAGTTATATCCAACCACTGTTCCTAGCTCCTTCCTTTCCATGACGTTTGCGTATGTCAAAGTTATCTAAATGAAAAATTGACTTTCATACAGAGGAGCATGGAGTATGAAGAATGGAGAATGGTGAATGGGAGTGGGTCAGAGTTGGAGGGGTAAATCATCAGCGTTCGTTGGCGCATCGCTTTCAGTTGAGTTTCCGTTCTGTAGGATTTCGCATTTACGCATTTCCTATTTTAGATGATATTTCATACTTTTTTGCTGACAGCAGCAGCGGTTAAGGGGGACGGGGGAAAAGCGGAGGAAAAGCGGTGGAAAAGCGGAGGAAAAGCGGGAGCATCAAACCGCTGCCGCCGTTGATGATGATGATGTGCGTTTATTATTGTTGCTTTATGGCTTTGCATAGATAGATGTCTGTGTGTTTGCATGCATGTGTGTGCCACTGACATATCACTGCCCCACCCCCATTTCCCCGCCCCTTTTCAGAGGATTTGCCTTTGGGATTATCAACTCATTGTGCCAGCGCATTTATTCATACATGTACTTATAGAGGCTTCCCCTTTTGACCCTCCATACTGTTGGCCTTCTGACATTTGCCAATTTGGCTCTTTTTCGGGTCTAAACAGTTCAGGGTTTGAAATGAAATGCTGAGGCTGTAATTGGTCCACAATTGGGTTAACTGTAGGAGCTATGTAAATAAATGGCTGTAATGACGGTTAAATTAAAAGGTTTTTTGGATAAGAATTTGCTGTAAAATTTACTAAGTAGACCCAACTAAGAGCTATTTAATTGAAAACTACACCTTAAGTAGTGCATACATTAGATGATAAATATTTGTACCTGTATAAAGTTATTTAAACTATAAAAGAAATTACTAACTTAAAATGTAACTAATTTATTTTAATATTTAAAGCAAGGCCTAGACGTCAAACAAATTTTAACCAAAATTAAACACATTAATTTAAGTACCGTTGGAAATTGATTTATCACATTTAACAACATTTTTCACTTCCTAAATCCCTTTAATGGAAAACCCTCTCCTGCTCCTATCAATTGAACTTTCTTGGCCATTTAAACTAAACGGCTCCTACGTGTCTGTTTTGTATCAACCATTTCACCCTAGTCCCTGCATTATGTATTGGCTAGCCTAAAATTATGCTGCAAAATTGTTGCAACATCAATCATATCGCTTAGTTCGCAGCTGGCCCTCTTCTGGCCAAGACAAACAGGCCAAAAACAAACCGACAACCAATCCCCCGCATAGAGCGTGCCAATAAATTGTGGAGGAAAAATAAAATAAATTGAAAAACACTTTGATGCCATCAATAAACGCTGACAAAGCCAATGCCAGCCGAAGGAGCAGCTGAGGCCAGGAAAGTTCACGACATTACCGTGAACTAATGTTGATACTGGGCACGACCCAACATCGCCAGAGAATTCCACCACATCGACAACACAAACAACTCAAACAGACATAAAATATAAAAATCATTTTGGCCAACTGCATTCTGGCAACAGTTTCAAATCGTACACTGAAATTTGTGGTTTTATCCAAAAATAATATTGTTTTAACGTACATATGTATGAATGAAATAAATGAAAAAAAAAGTTATTAAAACAGTTCAAATGAAAAGTTTAATACTATTGCAATACGAAAAAAAATAAGTGAAAATAATTTTAAATACAATTTTAAATAAGAAAAAATGTAACAACACAATTTTTGATTTTTCAAACTATAGAAAAGTAAATAATATTAAAGTAAGCCAAAGAAATCTCTAGTTATTTAAAAGCAATAATAAAGGTTAAAAGGTGAGCCACAGAAATATCTCATATTTACGTATTTATAATAGATTAGCTTTAACAGCATATATTTTTTAAAGAAATTTCAGTTCTCTAGAGATTTTTGGGGCACCTCTTATATTTCTCATTTTATTTTGAGTCTATTAAAAAGAGATTTTAAATTTTTGTCACTTTGTGACACCTCCGAATATTTTAATTTAATCTTAACTTATAAAGTTGACTAAAAGTATGCTATAAAACCCTTTACTTAAAAGTTTTAGACAAGCAAAATTTTTAAATGGTTTTTACTTTTTAGTATCAGAACTTTAAGAAACCTAATTGAATAAATTTCTAGTTGAGAATATATCTCTCAGTGCATACTCCTCCTCCTTTGATGTCCTTCTTTTTTTTGGCAGCTGTTCCCTTTGTCTCTTCTGTCTGTTGTTTTTCCTTCTCTGTTTGCTTTTCTATATATGGCTTTAAATTAAAACACATTTCTGTGATTGCTTTTATGGTGGAGAGGGGGCCAAAAAAACATAGAAAAAAGGGCAATGCAGGCTCGTCATAAAGTGCGACAGGCGCCACTTTGTTCAATAGTTTTCTTCTCCTTTTTTTTATTTTTGGGCTGTTTTTGTTGTCAAGTCGGCAATATGCCAAACTGAAACATCTGCGGCACTTCGAGCCTACGAGTTGAGTTTTCTTTCGGTTTTTCCTGCTGGAAAATAGGCTTCTGTTTCCGTTGTTTGTTGTTTGCTGTTGGCAAGGATATTGGGTTGAGCCCTTTTTGCTGTTTGGCCTACTAGTCCTGGCAGCAAATGTCATTGGGTTGTGCGAGTGGGTTAAGCTTGAACTGGCTGACTTTGCCTTTTTTGTCTCTTCAGTTTTGCTGGGATTTAGGAAAATGTCAGCCCCCCTTTCGATCCATTTTTCCCCCCAACAAATGTGTTTTATTTGGGGAAATCCTTTCTGGGCATATGGCATATTTACATTGAACAACTTTGCCCTAGGCAGCACTTTTTAATAGGCTAAATCGATTGCCAAACAAAACATTATAAATCTGTCTTTGAAATATGGGACACAGTTTGTGAAGGAAGATTACTTAAACTTAGAAAATAATCCAAATAGATAAATAAATAATAATAAAAAATATAAAAATATAAAAAGTATAAGTAGGTAAACATTGTCCGGGATATTTGTATACAATATAACGTTGCTATTAAAAACAGTAATTTATAGAATTATTTTGCTGTTGCTCTGCTTCTAAAAAAAGGAAATTTAAGTTATTGAAGCTCAAGTGCAGTAATCACTTTGAACGAGCTATTTCTATAACCTCTGAATATTTCCCCTGCATCCCCCATCCCAGAAAATTGATCTCGTCCCAACACAGTTTAGGTTTTAGCCAAAGTGAACTTTGCACTTTTACTGGTATTAAATATTTACGACAATGCTTTGGCCACTGACAGCGAAATTTCAAGATTTCAAGAAACAAAACGAAGGAACAGTGAAAAATGAAGTGCCCAGAGAAAAATCCGACTCCCAGGCAGGAGTGAAATCCAAGCTAAATGGAATTCACTTAGCCGATGGCAGATGATGATGATGACGACGGGTATGGGGATGAGTCAGAGTCTAAGTCGAAATCTGAATCTGAATTCGAATCTGAGAAGTGGCCTTGGGAGCAGCAGTGGATTTTACTTTAGCGATGTGAGTGCCAGGACTCGCCCTGTTTGAGTATCTCCTGCAGGCGTCGTCTTTCCTTGGCGGTGAGAACCTAAACGAAAGTAGGTATTTGTTAACTGGGTTATAACTGAGATTTTCTCGGGATGTTTCCAACCTGCTCAAGGGTCTCCAGCGTTGAGTTGATTTCCCTCTTCGAGTGCAATGGCAGCCAAAGTGTGGTTATGGCAAAGGTTCTAGTTCCAAATTGAATACATAAATAAATATGTTTAATTTTTGATAGAAGAACGTGCTTGTCCCATTGCACAATTACACTAAAAACTAAATAACCTAGTTATATCTTAAAACTTTTTGGTGTTTTAAAAATTTGGACTCTAAAAGCCAAGCTCAATGTTTAAAATTCGTTACTCACAGTTTTCGTTATTTACATAACTCTTTAAGGACTCAAAATCACTTAAAAAGGATCATAAAAGTATGCTGTAAAATATATAAACTTATATTACAGACTAAACTATAGGATAACAAATAATTCATAGCATACTTTAAGACACCTTTTTAAGTGATTTCGAGTCTCTATTGATTTCTGTAGCAGCATGATTTATCTAAGATTCTCAGAAAAATACTTAGAAATAATTAAATTTTATTTTTCTCACCTGTGAACCCTCATGGCATCGATGGCGCATCGCTGCATTTCCTCGTGCTTGGCCATTTCCCGGCGGAAATGTTCGTTGTATCGCCGGAACGCGGCCGTATAACGCTTACGACAAATGTCGGCGCTTGTTTTTTTTTGCAGGAGCGTGAGGAAATTGTAAAATGTATTAGATCAACAGGAAATTGCAATTTTCACACAATTTGATTTGAAAAGCGGTCCGTGGCTGTTGCTGTGGCTATGGCTGACTTACTAGGTTAGCTCCTTTTCATCGGGCGGAGGACGTTGCCCGAATCCCACTCTCCGGGCCAACAAAACGCGGTACCACTGCTTCTGGAGGGCATTCATTGGCCGCTTGAAGGGATTCTCGCCAGCCGCAGCCACATTGTTGCCTCGCAGTTTATCCATCGTAACAAGTTTTCCGTTTTATGCCGAGCACTCAGCCAGACACGAGTTTTCCCTGCTGCTTCCTGGCTTCTTTTCCTTGCTCACCGCCGGGCATTCGCCATCGAACTAAACTCGATCCCGATTGGAGGGGAATACAGCGAGGTGCTGCAGCTGGGATTGGGATTCGGATTTGTTTGGCTGTTGGCAGGGAGTTTATCGAACCAACAAGCTAACAATGGCTAGAGGGTTTCGATAGGAGATGGCAAGTAGGTGGCCCACACACATCGCACAACTGTTGCATATGGATATACACAGAAAGAAATGATATTCATAGAATTTCTTTTGAAATGTCCAAATAAAATTTGCAAAATATTTTTAGTGGCAGGTAATACTTATGACCTTTTATTAAAGTCGTTGTTTACATTCTTTAAACATTTCCATTAAAAACGTGTGAAACAAAACTTTAAGCCTTGGACAAATACGCTTATTTAAACTTTTTCGCTAAAAACTTAATGTTAAGCAAGTGAAAAATGTTTCACAAAATTAAAGATTAAATGTAAAAATTGTTGGTGAATTTTGACATTTATATTTTAACCACCAACTTTAGATTTGATCGCTTAAATCCGCTTAGCTTGAATTATTTATATTATTATTAAAATATATTTTACAAAATATATTAAATGACAAAAATCTAAAACTAAAATATTTTTTCGAGTGTTTGTCTGGCTTTTCTGAAGCATTTGAAATGAAGTTGTCTGGCTGTGATTTGCCAACGAGTGAGCTTCGAATGTGGGTTAAATAAGAGAATAGATTGCCAGGTAATCGCTTTCAATGAGTTTGTTTCTACATTCCAGTTCCATGTCATAAGTGCAAATTGTGCATTTAGATGATTAAAGGAGATACAAGATGAAAAGTCATCAGGTTAAAAATGTAAATGTTACGAGGCAAGAGTGGGAGAAATCTAGAAATGTTGAAGATTTCACTGAACAATATCAACTGTCATTATTCTTTTAAGTATGGAAAAAAAATTGTTGTTGAACCTGTGATTTTTAAAATGAAGTCCATAATTTTCATAAAATTTTTTATATCCTGTGATATAAGCACGCTGAAATATTAATAACTACTGCACAGTAATAACTCTTTTTATTAAAAGAAGGTTTATGGCCAATCTTTCCAAAAATCTAAATAAATGAACCCATTACCCACAAAATATGGAAACCTTTAGATAATCACATGCAAAAACGTAATGGCAAAGCCAAGACAAATGTCTTACAAATTTAAACCCGTGTGCTGCTGTCTATGGCCTCATTATTAACCCACATTCTTGCATAGACGAGCAAAAACCACACACCCTCAAATTCACACAAACTCAAATATGACCCCACCTTCAACCATTTCTCATGGAAACCCAGATAGAGCGACGAAGTCTATACATCATAGAACAACCCCACTCATGGAAATCTGCGCCCCACAGCCGGAAAAGCGGAAAGGGAAAACATCTTTCCGTAATGCGCGACGCTGAGAAAGTAGTTTCCATTTCCTGGAGAAAACCTCCGGAGCACTGGGAGGAAAGAGCGAAAAAAATTGGATTATATTAATTTGAATTAATAACATATTTTCCGTTCCAGGGTTTTCCTTTTCGCCCCTGCCTTGCCGTGGAATGTTGTTGCCATGATGAGTTTTTCCTCGATGTGAAAGGGCGGGGGTTCGACTTTGAGGCATTTGATCTTTAATGAGCTTTTAATATGAGTAAATTTGCAATGGAATTTTGTTTGTTTGTGAAGAGGCTCGCTCGGTTCGCTGGCATTTTCAATCGGAATTCAGCTTTCAAATGCCTTTGGACATTATTTAATCAAGTGCTGCCCATCGAAGGGAAATTGAGTTAACTACGGGGTGGCGGGTCAAAGTCAGGGTTGTAGGGCACCACAGTGGGTTAAAGTGCACTTGCAGTTTTGGCTGAAAGAAAAACTGCACAACATCAATTCGGTACTCGAGGGCAGCCCACTCACTCTCCATTTTCTTTGAGATAGTTGAGGATAACATTTTAGCAATCTTTTTTGATTTATATTATCGAAAACTTACCTAATAGATATTAATTTTGTTTTTGACTTTTAATTATAACTCAAAATTAGCTTTATTAAATTTAGCGCAAGTCATTCTTAAAACCGGAATCAAATGTCAAATCATTTATTTACCCAATGTAGGTACAGTTTTTCCAAATTGTGAAATTATAAATATAGGATTGGGGTAGTTGAGAGTACTAGAAAGCCCATAAGATTAAGTAGAACTAGCAGTAACAACACTATAATTTTGAATATATACAATGAATTGTATATATATAAATTGTAACAGTACATGCTTCCAAAATATTTCAAGAAAATATTTGACAATCATAAAACACCTTTCCTGATATTTGTATAATTACTGAATATTAATAAACAAAAGTAAAATAATTTAAAAAAAAGACATTGTATAGAAAAAAGTTATCAAAACAAATTTTTAATTTTATTTTTTTTATAGAATTGATTTGATAAGTCGATTAAAACTTGTAAAACAATAATCATTAATACAACGTTTTAAAGGACAGAAGTTCAAGATTTATTTATGGTGTGTAACTAATAATTTGAGTGCATGTGTAAACCTCCTTTCACCCTTTTTCCACAGCCACCCCGTTAGATGCGGTCAAGTTGCCCCGTTTCTAAGCAGCCAAACGCCGCCGCAATTTATCGAGTGTATTGAGTCGGTCTACGTGCTGCACATAAACCGCACTTATCTGGCTGACTGACTAACTGACTGGCTGAAGGATGTGAGCTGTTCCCATCCCCGATCCCGATCCCGATCCCTACTGCTCCAGGATTTCAGCTTCCTGCCATTGAAAGGCGATAGCCAAGGGGTGAGAGCGAGCCAAGAAAAATTGCATGCGGTTAGGGAAGCGAGCAGGAAAATTAATGTGTCTGTCCCGGCTGAAGTTGCCTCCAGCTCCAGATCCACATCCATGGGGCATCCATCCTTAAGCAAATATACGGACGGAACGTGTCCGTGGCCATATCAAAATGATGTATGTGTGTTAGATTTGTTATAAATTTTATTTGCTGTTTGCTTGATTTTTTTTCCCCCAGTCCATTTTATTACCCAGCCAGTTCGATCGGGATTCAACCGCAGATGCAGTCAATTATTAAACGCCTGAGTGATTGCGGAGACGCAAAAGGGTTGAGCTTTCACAATAAAAGCATATATTATACACTTTTTTCCAATCAAAAGGTCATGCCCATAAAAGGCAACACAGCGGGTGAGTAACTTTTGATTTTTGAAATTTAGGAAAATACTATTTTAAAGTTATCTAGCTCCGACTGATGACTTTCATAACTTAAAATAAATTTATCAAAATGTATTTGTAAAGACATTATGTATGATAGTTTGGTTATTAAATTAAATTAAGTTGAAAAACATAAAAACAAATTCTGTTGTTTTTATGAATATTTCGAGTACTTCCCCTTACTGTCAACTATCATAAGTTTAGACTCAATAACCTAAAAAGAAAAGTCGTAGTCTTAGTCTGAGTAATATTAGGAAATGACCAAATGCGTGTTACCTATCGATAAGATAAGACTTTCAGATTGCAAAGCATTATCGACCTCGTAGTCTAAACAACCCGTTGATAATATTTACAACACGTATTCACACCTATGATTACTAATATTTTGCTGTGTCAAAGTATAACAAACATTTTCGCAAAATAAATAGGCGCGATTACATATATTTTGCACTTTTAAAGAATTAACAAACATTTTCGCAAAATAAATGGAACTTTTGGTTAACGGGAAACAAATAAATCAAAGATATGTTTGGCTTAGACGACATGACACTTGACTTACACGATAAGCTATTTATCAGCACCAAGTACAGTGATTGATTGATTGTTCTCTTAGTAAAAAATGACCAGTAAAATACCTATTTATGATGATGCGAAAAATGAAGAATTTTTTTCAAACACAAGCTTTTATTATAACCCAAATATAGTTCTCATAACTCACTCGTAGGGAGAGTTATTCCCCATGAGAATGACAATTGTTCTGGGTGTGGGAAGGTCGGTTATCTTTATAGTCTATTGGGAATTCCGAAATACAATACTTATGGGGTGCCCACCTTATCTGGTTAGGTATACTTCAAACAATATACTTTTTTCATATAAATGGTAAGCCTAAAGTGAGAAGGTTCAGTACTAAATTGTAGTTCATCAGCCAAAGATGTCTCCACCGCCGCATCACGATCACCACCACGGACCCCCGCACCATGGCCCTCCGCACCATGACCACCACCACCACGGACCCCCACACCATGGTCCACCCCATCACGGACCCCCGCACCACGGTCCACCCCACCACGGACCACCGCACCACGGGCCCCCGCACCACGATCATCATCACCACCCACCTGGACCTCCGATGCACCCCCGCTAAGGATTGAATGGATCTTAATCTGATGAAAATCAAAGCAGCATTATTTTTAAAACTACAAAACTAATAGTTAAAAAAAAATATACATAAACATTTTACAAAAAGTGGTCAAAATTGTTCTAATGTGTTCTATGGAATTTTAAGTTTATATTTCCAAAACAAAAATGAATGACAAAAGAATAAATACCTTGAGTGTGTGTTATTCCCCGATAAAAATATTAAAAAAAAAATAATAATAAAACTGTGAACCAAATCGAGGTCTTTAAAAAAAGGAATTATGGGAATATATAATTCTTTTAGTTCTAAGTTCAAATAAAAACGTGACGGGATTTTTTTGTTAGTTGGGTAATAAAAACACTTTGCTTAAATTTTTTGCATATAATTTATTATTCATAATTAACTTAATTGTTGATTGTTAGATCCAGTCAGTTGTGCAGTGCTTAGCGAGGTTGCATCGGAGGTCCTGGCGCCACGTACCCCGGACCAGGTGGATATGGGTAGGGGCCATGCGGTGGCGGAGGATGGTAACCGGAACCATTTTCTGGCTGGGGAGTAGGCTCATACCAAATTGGATGCACCGGTGTCTGAAATGGTGGGTTTGGCCCTGGCCCATGGTGCGGTGGGTTGTGGTGATGGTGCGGTGGATTGTGGTGGTGGTGCGGCGGCGGTGGCGGCATCTTAACTTGTCTAGCTACCGTTGTGTACTAAACTTTCCCACTCTGTGTTTACCATTTATAACAAATATAAAATATTTCGAGCACATTGAACCTAATCAGCCTTCAAGATAAGATGGCCACAGTTGAGCTCATAGGTATTTCGGACTTCATAAAAAAGCCCCTATGAAGATGGACAATAACAAATAAGGAAAAATATTTGTATAGATGTTTTACAAAGTTAATTGATGAGTAAGTCAGCAGGAAGTGACTTGTTAATTATAACATTTTTTAAATCAGTTTTAAAATATTAAGTTTTCTTAACCGAACCATTTTTGCAGGCCTTACAAATATTACAAGTACACACTTTGAAATTTGCGTTTGTTCAAAAAAAAAATAACATCTATTTTTAATTCACGATTGTATTTATTATTTTTGTTAAGTTTTGTTTTATTTATCATTTGTATGTATAACTTAAGTTTTTTTTTTAAAGTAAGATCCAATTTGTTGCTCAGTCCTTAGCGAGGTTGCATTGGAGGTCCAGGGGCCACGTATCCAGGCTGGTTAGGACCATGCGGTGGCGGAGGATTGTAGCCAGGTTCGTAATAAATGAGAGGCGCCGGCTGATGAGGTGGTGGGTTTGGCCCATGGTGCGGTGGGTTGTGGTGGTGGTGCGGAGGTGGTGGCGGCATCTTTGCTTGTTTAACTACCGTTGAGTACTAAACTCTTGCACTTCTGTCTTACCATTTATAGCAAAACAAATTTAATACTCGAGTACATTAAAACCTTATCAGCCTTCAAGATAAGGTGGACATTTTTAAGCCCTGAAGCATTCAGGGCTTTCCAATAGATCCGCTATGAAGATTGAGGGACAATAACAAAACTTGTTATTGAAAAATAAACTCATACACACATTAGAAAAATTCTACACTTATTTGTTTATACAAATGCACCACTGACTTAATTGATGAGAAACTCGGACGGAAGTTTCTTATTAATCACACGCTATATATATTTAGTTTTCTTATGTTCCGAATTTATAACCAAACATTTCGTTTATTGTAAGTATATATTTAGGCGTGATGTTATTTCATATACCATGGAATATAAGTATGTTGTAAACATTATCTGGAAATTACTTCAGACAAGTGCACGATAATGCCTTGCAATCCAAAAGGCTAATCTACTTGATATCAGCTAAGAGTCATTTATTCCTAGAATTCCCCTAAAATTACTCAGAATCTTGGAATTGTTGATTTAATGAGTATTTACTAGGGGACCCATAAAGATAAGTTATTGTCTGGGAAAGTATTGATAACTTGTTTTTAATTTTTTTTTGTTTTTAATAAATAATAAAAAAGTTCAAAACAATAAATAAGTTTGTGTTCACATAATTTTATTTCATTGGTGTGTTTATGTTTTTATATAGCACATTGGTGTTAATAACTTTTAAGCTTCGTAAAAATATATCCAGTATTTGTAAAATCAATATGAATTGAACTTATTTCCTATCCAGGCTTAATGGTGTCCATGGTGGGGCTTGTGATCTCCTTGATGTGGAGCTCCGTGGTGTGGATCTCCGTGATGCGGAGGATGCGGGCTTGGGTGGTGATCTCCAGGATGCGAAGGTCCCTTCGGCGGGTTGTGGGGATGTTGTGGTGGTGGAGGCATTTTTCCAATAGCAACCGCAATTTCTAACTGAAGTTTTGCTTTAATTTTCACCCTATATATAGTGGCGAAAAATAGGATGGAACTGTTGGTTTTTCCATAAAAACATTTTATCAGTTGGTGGTGCGATAAGTCAGTTTAGTTCTTGTCGTTTCATATCGGAATTTCCCAGTGACAATATAAAGTGAAAAAAACAAAATCTAGAGTCCCATTGTTTTTCTTTTTAACAGGAATTATTAAATATAAATATCTATTTCAGTAACTGCAACTTCTGTTTGTTTTTGAGTCAAATTTTCTTGTGTAAAAATTATGAAAAATAATCTTTGGGATACACTGCAGGCCACCGATGAAGCTGAGGTTTCTTTTGAGCAAACTGTGAAAACCATCAATAATATATACCACCGGTACAAAATGGTTTCGTCTTTGAAGAGGAAGACCGAAAAGCGCAGGGAATCCTTTGAAGCGGAGATCCAGGCAGCCATTACAGAGCCCAAAATCCACAAGAAGACCAGAATGGTGGCTAAAAAGCGGGTGAAGAAGGGCAAGAGTCCCTTGCTAATCGCACCACCCATTCCATCGCCTGAATGTCTCTCACAAATGGATGAACCTTTCGTGTGCCTGCAGACGAATTGCGTCTACGAGATACATAGAACCACAACCCAGGTGGTGACGCGGAAACCCTTTCGAGCAATTATCCGCAGGCTTTACCGGGCAGCGCGGCTGAAAACTCAACAGGTTAAAATCGTGGATCAGGATCACTTCGAGGATATGTGTCCAGATGGCGCCGTCCATTGTTGCTCCTCTTGCTGTTTGGAGTGCACATAAATTTTTCCTTTGTGCCTGATGCAATTTAGTCTTGCATATTTTTAGGCTTTTGAAAAGCTCTCAAGTTTTCAACTTAAATTTTGTACGAGTAAATAAATTGTTAAAAGTAAAATAGAGATGTTTAAAAAATTCTTTAAATTATATATTTTTATTATTATTTAGACCCTATTAAGTTTTTGTTTCTTATAATAAATAAACAAGTCGTCTTCAAAACACGTTTTTAAATTAAACACAAATTCATTTAAAAAAAAAAACGTTTTTCCATCTTAAAATAACATTTTCTTTGTTGAAAAATAACGTTTTACTGAGTTTATTTTATTTATTTTTTAACTATACTTTACTTACAACTAAATATTTATTTCCTTTTAATGACTTTAAAGTGTACTTAAATGTTTATTAAGTAAGCGAACAACTATACAAAGCAATTTACATAAAAACTTTAAAAGATCCACAGAAAATGAGAACAATTACTGTAGCTCAGGAAGTCAAATAACACCATTACCTCATCATCTTTTTCAAATTCCTCATTTTACAGCAAAGCTTCGTTACGTTTAATCGGATTTTATCTTTCCCTTCGATAATTTTTAATAACTAGCATCGATTACCTTTGCCTCAACAAAGAAAAGGAAAAGAGAAAAGAAAGGAAACCAAAACAAAGAAACGTTTGCTTATTTACGAGTCGCGTTTTGTATGGGCAACTTAAACGCTAATGGCATAAACATCCGAGACGTGAGCGAAATGTTTAAAAGCCGCTTCAAACGAACAGAGGATGTCGCATCCAGTCGGAAGCTGAGGTTAGCGACTGTAATGTGGAAGCTACCGCCGCCCAAATCAAATCTCAAATCATGCACGTTCCCCGTGGCCAGCGGGAAAACCCGGAGGATGGGCACTGAATTGAAAAGCGCCAGGAACAGAAACTGAAACCGGGAAAGCAACCCGATGACGAGGACTCTGTACGGAGACTGCACTCTCTGCACGGGGGAAAAATTGTTTGAAAATTCAATTCACACATTTGCCAGTTGTCGATGATTTTCTGTGATTTTGACTGGGCCTCCCTCCTCCTTTTCTGGCCCCGAAAATGGTAATGCCACTGGCAACTTCTTGCCGGCTCATCCGCATCCTCAGCTTCGGCCTACAACTTTGGGGTTTTCTTTTAAATTCCGTTCTTTTTAACACAGAAAATAAAATTAGGAATTTAAAATAACTTCTTAAAGTTAACTTATAAGACTCCCAATCATTGATAAGAAAACTATATTTTTTTGTGATTCACTTTAAATTAAATTTTAAAATCAACCCCTTTCATAACTTACATAAAATTTAATTCTTGAAGAAAATTAAAATTAAATTTTAATATCAAGACTTTGTGATAATTTAAATAAATTTAAATACCTAAATAAAATAGCCTAATTTCTAAAAACTCGTTCACTCCTTTTATAATTAAAACCAAACAAAAATGTTAAGAAAACCAAGACTTTGTTCAATATTAAATATTCAACTTTTTTCAATTTTTTTGAAATATTAATGAAAATATTTGTTGGGCATTTCAATTTCCATTAAAATTTCTTTGGTGTTAAAAAAGTTCTGAGCTATATTTCTTACGAGAAAATATAAATCTTTAGTATTTTTTAAGATTATTATTTTAATATATCTAATGCACTTTAATTTTTATTTTTTATCCATTTGTCCACAGAAATTATTTAAAACTAATGTCTTATGGTTTCAGAATATATTGTTCACTTTTAAAATTTTTTAAAGTGTCCTGCTTATTTTTTTTTTTTTTGGTTTTCCAGCAAATAAGTGGAAAATCGCAACGAATTGTTACAGAGTCAGTGGCAGAGGTCCGTGGAGTGTTCCGGGCACGTGCAGATCGAACACTCGACGTATCCATTGCACAGAGCTCATCCTGGTAGCTCCTGCTCCTCCTTTTGGGCCTGTGTTTGAAATCTGAGGAAGCTTTTGAATCTTTTTTCGGCCAAGCATTCTCCTTGCTATTTTGTATGCAAAGAGTTGTTCAAAATTTAATTTATTTACTTTGCCCCGGAGTTGTTGTTGCTGCTGCTGCTGGCCTGTTTATTGTCTGCAAATGAAATGCGTCTATGTCCCGTCTGTCGCTGGCTTTCTTTTAAACGAATTACCATTTGGCAGCTTTGATGTTGGTCTTCTTCTGCAAGCCGACTTTCTTCCCATTCTTTCATCCCATTTTAATTTTTTTTCTCGGCTTCCTTGGTTTTTTTGGGTTAGTTCTGCTTTGACGCAAACTTTGCAGACCATAAAGTTTTGACTTCATGCAATTTTAATGACTTAACGAGCAGCATTCCGTTTGACATGGGAGTGTTTTTCGGGGGTGGCAGCTAATTAGGCAAACGCTTTGCGATTACCAAACGAGAATTTCACTTTCCTTTTCCTGTTTTTTTTTTTTTTTGTTGGTTGGGGAAAACTTTACAATTGCAGGAACATGACTTCACAGATAACTCATGTCGTAGGAAGTCCTTTTTTTTGTATTTATAGTTTGCACTTTAACTTTAAGGGTTTGGAAATTGTTTAATACTTGGTTGGTTTAACTAGTTTTTTTGAACTTTTGTTTAATATTATTTAAGCTCTAAAGAATTTTTATAAAGATCAATTAACTCTTTTCTGTAGTTGATAGAATATCAAACTTAATCAAACCCACTTATCCTTTTTAACATAGAAATAACCTATGTAGTACATAGTATGTACACTTAAAACACATTTAAAATTCGCTTGTTTTTTTTCTTCCACATGTATTCAGTGTGTGTGTGTGTAATTTTATTAAATGTAGCTTTAATTTAGACAAATAAATTAAGAATTAATGATATAATAACTATGGTCAACATATATAGTATATTATGCAAACATGTTCGTGGCGTAGATGAGCAAAACCGATTGTTAAGAAAGGGAGTTCCTGTAAAAAACTGGGCAAATGTTTCTCTGAACACAAAAACAAGCAAAATGGGGGTGTTAAACAATGAAAAGGACATGGATTGAAAGATGAATTCGGTTTTAGTGCAGTGTGTGTGTGTGTTTGTTGGATGACTAAGTCCGATTTGGCCGAACTGTGTGGGTGATGAGTCTGAGTCGTCACTGGGCCCTGGGTGGTGGTGGGTGAGCCTACTCCCTCATAACATGTCCCTGAGCACCTCCTTCTGGGCGGCAGTCAGTTTCTCCGGGAACTGGATGTCGAAGGCCACCAGAAGATCGCCCTTGCGTGTCGTGTCCTTGGGAAAGGGCAGCCCATATCCCTGGATCCGCTTTACCGTGTTCGGCTTGATGATCTCCTGCATGGTGCTGATGCGCAACTTATCGCCGGACATGGTAGGAACTTGGAAGACAACGCCGCACAGAGCCTGGAAATGTAAGAAAAACATATTTTATTTCTTAAGAGTTTCAAAAGATTTTAAGTGTTATGTTAGAGCTGCTTGTTGTTATTTATTTTATACATTTTATTTATTTTCTTTTTTGGCTTATCAATCAAAATGGTCAGCAAATACCCCCACCAATAACTCAATTTCGTTTTATTTTCGTTCACCCTAAAACCCAAACCCGAACCCGAAATGAGCAAACACAACACATGAGTCCCAATGTCGAGTGGGATCTATCAATCTTTTCTGGGTAATCCTGTTTAGGGCCCCCCACCTATTCTGGATTTTTTTCTGCTCCTTTGAGCTTTTACTATGTTTGCTTTCGTATCGAACATATAACATTTGTAAATCCTTTTTTATGTTGCCTAATTCGTGTTTAAACATGTTGTTGACACGCTTCTATGTATGTCCTTTTCTGTTTGCTCTTCCTTTATTTGGCCCAGACATTTTCATTGATACTACTTTGACATACGATTTGTTTAATTGGCCCACTAAAAGATGGGCATCAATCAGGTTTTGTCTTATCCTTGGACATTGATGTGGCTTATTCAATTAATTTCTGACCATGTTGGATGATTCAGTTAAGTTGGCTAAAACTTTTGCCGATTGAATCTTTTCCAACCAAAGTAAATGTTTTGATAAGTTAAAGATGATATAATAAAATTCTTAGAAAAAGTTATACTTGCTGTAATTTATCTTATCAATAAGATACTTTTGGTTTAAATTGCTAATTGAAATGCTTGAAAAAGAAAAGCTGGGTATTTGTGTGGTTTTTGATAACAAAATACATAATTATGCGGCAGGAAAAATAGGTTTTAAAGTTATTTATTAATATAAATTAAATATATAGGTAGGGGAGAAGTGGGGGTTGTGGGCTGGGGGGTGGGCACCCCTACGTATCTTTTCAAAATGAGATTGACTTTTTTGGTAATGTCATTCAGTAATTACCTTATGTTGATTTATGCCAAAATTAGTAATCGAACGGTTTGTTTTTGAAATGAACATTGGTTTTTTTGTGCTTGGAAAAGGTGGTGAGTTTTATTAAGATTTTCATAGTGTATTAATTAAGTGAATCGATTAGAGGTAGTGTTTCTTTTATTTAGTCAAGGGTTTACTAATGGCATATCGATTTGACCAAAAATTTATGAAACACATTTTTAATTACTTCTTAAATGTCTGTAAGTTGGTTGTGGGCACCAAATTGGGTGGGTTGTGGGCCCCGTTTTTTTGAAATTTTTTTATTACCTACATTTCTTGTAAATTGTTTTCAAATTTATTTGGACCCTTAGAACATTCTTGTGAAATCTTAGGCTCTTGAAAGGATCCTCTCCCGCTGGAGGGATTATCCAGTTTGTATTTCGATCGAGCTTTTGTCTGAATGTGTTGACATGCGGGCGTTTTCATGTAAATTGTGTTTCCGACGATGAATAACGCCTATGTAGTCTAATATAATAATAAATTGTTTGCTGAAAATTACGGTTTTAAGTCCATTGAATTTTTGCATGACGAATCGTGTTTTCTATTGTTGTTTGGTCTCTGCTTTCACGATCCCATATGTCCAATAATATGCTGTTCGGTATTATAAGCCAAAACAACTGCCCCCCCTCCTACATAAAGTTTATTTATTTAAAATTGATTTTTACTGATTTATTAACCTCACGTCTTACTTTGACATTACCATTTTGACTTGCCTCGTTAGCACTTCTCAGTGTGAAATCTTTTCTAAAGAAACCCCAGAAGTGACAGATTATCTTTGGTAATCCTTTTTGGGGGCCAAAAATAACTGGTAACGCCTTAATTTTTCAAATATTTCGACACAGCCCATAAACAAGCAATAACTGGAATGTCAATCCCTTCCTCAACAGTGATTTATGAGACGCAAAAAAAAAAAGGTTTTTGATCGGTCCAATCCCTTTTTGATTCCCATCAACGGATGATATTATATTTTATGGCCATTCCATAACTTGTCACAAGTGATTTGTAACCAAAGAACTTGCCGGACACATGTTAAATAGTTGTCAATGAGTTTTTCAGCAGAGCCTCACCCTATAAAGTTATAAATACAACAAGAAATCACTTGAAACATAAATAAATTGCGACAAAAACCAAAGTGCACACACCTTATGAATATTTAAATATAGTTTATAGGTATGTGATCGGGTATTGGCGAATTTAAAGCGATGACAACATAAAACTGATGACGACAGACCCAGAAAGAGCAACAACAACACAACGATAACAACCTGTCCCCATGATGACGACGACGACAACCACCGACCAGCATCAATATTTTTTTAATGGAAATGTTGAAAATGTTGTCGCAGCCAAAAAAAAGAGGCAAATACGTATGTACATGCGTACGTATATATAAATCTGTAACGCTTAAATACTTTGCTACCTTTTACGGAAGCTGAAAAGCATACAAAAATACTCAAAGCAAAACAGAGGGAACGGAAAATAAAGGGAATAAAAATGTGAATGGGGGGCATCGATAAAATTTTGCGAGCACTTCCCACCAATCTGAATCTGAATCTGTTTCTGGATCAGGCACAAGGCCTAAAAGGAATTTAGAAAAAAAAAAATATTGTGGAAACCCGTTTTCACAGCTATAACTATAAACTAAACCGTACCAAAAAGGGTTTGTATTTATTTTTGGACCTGACCTATACCAATTATAATTTTATATTTTTTGACATAGAAGAGCCTCTAATCAAATATTACAATTTATTTCTATAGGTACAGCAATTTTTTTAATTTAATATTTATTATCCCTACGAAATAAGACCATGTCTTTTCGACTTTCATCGGTCACTTTGTGGTTGTTAAAAAATAACTTAAAACCTAGAACTTCAATTTCATCACATTACAAGAATAAAACTTTTTTGACATTCGGATACATATAATTTTTAACAGAGAATGTTAAATATTTATCATTCTAAATTTGTTTGTGTGCAGAGAAAAAATCATCGGAGGAGATATCATGGTCTAGATGATAAATCTGAATGTCAGGCTCAGCTTAACGGAAAGAACCAGGCAGTAAACATAAATTCTCCTATAAATTTTACTTTTTTCCCCCTTTTTTCCCAACTGCTCTAGACAATTACTCTCGCTGAAAGTAGTGAAGGTTTTAGGTGGACTCTTTTTTTTGGTGAAAAACAAATCAACAACATTCAATCGCATGTCATAAAGCATTATTCTTCTGCCTCGTTTTTTATCCCTCAACCCAGTTTACAACTGTCATCAAAATGCAAACGAAGTTTTCGACTACCAAATGGTTTTGTATGGAAGCTTCCTGTTTATTTTTTATTTTTTCTAACGAAAAAAGGAGAGGACCAAATCGAATGACAATGCCATTGGGCAGACATCGACATCGACAACAACGTCTGGCCATCAGTTACAACCAGTGAGTCCTGGTTACACTCGTACATCCTTGAATTGTTCATCAATTTTAGTTTGCTGCATTGCTGCGAGAATTCTGACGCAGGCACTTGAAAACAAAACCCATTGTTAAATTTGATTTCCATTTCGAAAATATATGTATACAGCCAGACAGTGAGTAGCAGGAGAATTTAAAATTCAAACTGAAACGTGCTAAGTCTATACATCATCTGCCACCATATGCAAAAAAATAATACCAGACCAAAAACGTAATGTAAAAAATTAATTCGAAGCTCATTGACTTCAATTTTATCTCGTAAACGATGATGTAATTTATGGGTCGCATTAAATTTACTGCTGCAGCGACAACACAAAAGCCACAGCAAATTATGACAGAAAAAAAATTGAAAACGTTGTTGGCAATTATGTGGATGAACATATATGGAGCTCCAATTGAGGCGAACTGAATCTTACGAGCTTTGAGTTAAGCATCTGATTATAAAAGTTAAGATTTATTTGATTTTTTTACCAGTTTGGGAGACTTTTTTAAAGGCGATGAAATTGTATTTGCAAAATTATAACCCTTTATTTGGTTGGATATAAAGCTAAGAAAAAAAGAATGCAATTAAAAATTAACTATAAAGAGTTAAAATATCTTCAAAGAAAAATCATTTGAAAATCTACAGAATCACAAATATTTTTAACGATTTAGGGTGCTTTTAGTTACTTAAAACTCGGATAAAGTTTTTTAAGTATAAAGATTTTAAAACTTTAAATCAAGTTATAAGATATACTCCGATTATCTTTAAAGGAAAAACTTTAACTCAGCTTAAACCAAAACCAAATAAACTTTTATCACTTCAATCTGAAAAACGTTTCAATTAAATCCATTCCCATTACACACAGATAAAGCCAAATAACCGTGTCAAATATTTCTATATAGAAAGAGCAACATGACACTTTTAGCTCAAAAAACCCAACCCAAAATGGAATTCATATATTCAGAATAAAGGCAGCAAAAATATTTGGCCAACTATGCCATATAAGCGGCCTGGGGACCGAGAGAGAACACCAAAAATATTTACTAAATTTGTCGCACTAACAAGCAATAAAATGTTAAAAATCTCCAACGGAGCTCCAACTCAACTATTTAATCTACTTAATGCAATTAACAATTTTAACATGACTGCAAACTCAGTGGCGTGTCATTTCAGTTTTAGTACGTCTCGTCTGTTACTTTTGAGTATTTCAAAATTTTTTGATATTTTTTCGGTCGTCATTTTGGACCTGACCATATTGGAAATAAGTGAACAAACAAAAAAAACAGCAAATGTTGTGCGAAGTTTTGCGCTTTGGCGACTGTGTAAAAATCTAACACCTCAGTGGGAGCCGCTACCGAGCAGATTGCTGGCCAAAATCCCATTCTCCTCTGTCTCCGTTAATTGAAACTTGACCATGTTGACCAATTTTGCTGATTTGCTGCTTGGCTGCTTGTCTGCTCACCGCGTATATGGTAAATTTGCCATAACCATTATGCCTGCCTGATTTCATTACAATTTGATTTAGGCACTGGCTGCGCCTCTAATTGGGCGCCATACTGTGAGAACCCAACCGCAGGTCTTTCAAGTTAGAATTATATATCTTACAGAGATCGTTCTAAAGCGAGGTCTTAAGTAGTTTTGCAGAGGGTCAATAAATATAAGAGGATCTATCTAAACAAAAAACTTGACCCGAATCTTTTGATTAAGAGCTTTAGTTGTCTAAGCGAATATTTCCACGGACTATTTTTTTTTTTGCTAGATTTTTGTTTTTTTAATTTATAAAAATAAAATCCTCAATACATGCTATGAAATCGATTTTTCTGCCTTTAGACATAATTATTACTAACAATAAACAATTGTCTAATATGTACTACTGCTGAATATAAAATGATTTTTTGATATACTTTTTAATAAAATATGCTAGCCAAACATTTTTACGGGCGCAGATTAATTTCAAACAAAATTAACTTTTATTTACAGATTAAAGCGTTGTAACGTACTACTACTTTCTATTAAATACGGCGAGCCTATGCCGGCACAAGGACTAACGTGCCGAACACAGGTCACACTCTACCGGTCCATGTCTTTTTAGACATATATTTTCTTACTGTCTGCTTATTTTGCTCTTCTTGTCGGTCAAGTCAAATATTTCATATTACCGATTATTTTTACCGCATTAAATATACATTACTACACCTCCAATCCAATAATTTATGTAATCGAAAGATCCCAGATCTTAAACTCACCTGCTTGAGCGTCAGTCTCGCCGTGTAGCGCAGATCGCTGCCCTCGCGCTTGAACATGGCATGCGGTTTGTCCCTGATGATGAACACAATGTCGGCGGGGATTTTGCCTGGTGCCTGGTCACCCTCTTTTTGGAAGGTGACCTTGGTGCCGGACTTCCAGCCGGGCTTGATGGATATCTGCAGGACCTTGTCCTCCTTGCGTGAACTATTATCCGCCTGGACGACACGTCGGGAGATTTTCATTTTCTTAACACAGCCGTGGTAGATCTCCTCCAGCGTCACGTAGAGATCGTGTTCAACGGGCGGATCCTGCTTCTGCTCCTTCTTGAACGGAGTGTGCACGTTGAAGGAGTGTGATCTGAAAGAGGGCCTGTGAAAGATTAGCAAGATAACTCATAACCAATCCCAAATTGAGATGGACTCACCTAAAGGCACTACCAAGACCATGCCGGGAACCAATGCCGCCAAAGGGCGATGAAAAGAAGTCGGGTTCCGTGTCCAGATCAAAGACGTTCTTATCGAACAGATTGTCGCCCATGTCGAAGAAGGAGGCAAACGGGTTGCTGTTCCCAAAGAACTGAGCAAACGTGGCACGCGGATCTCCATGGAACTGATATGTGAACGAGTTGCTCGAGGGGCCACCATTCCGGGTGCCTAAAATACACAAATTAAGTATTATTAGTATACTTAAAAAAGTGTTTTTTAATAAAAACGTTGTAATAAATCCTTAATAATGGATTTCAAAACATACCGCCACTCTTTAGACCATCCTCGCCGTACTTGTCGTACACCTCCCGCTTGCTTTTGTCTGAAAGGACCTCGTAGGCCTCGGCGATCTCTTTAAATTTGTCCTCGGCATTGGCGGCTTTGTTTTTATCCGGATGATAGCGCAGGGCCAGTTTCCTGTAGGCCTTTTTGATCTCATCGTCGGTGGCAGTTTTTGTCAGCCCTAAGGTTTTATAGTAATCTTTTCCCATTTTAGGTTCTATCTGTGTGTGTGTGAGCGGGTTCTATATATGTAGGTAAAAATGTAAACTCTCCAAATTCACTGTACTCTAATATCTGCAAATAAAATTAGGAATATTAAAAGAGCTGTTATATTTACATTACAACAATCACCTACTATTAATATCAGTTATCGGTTTTCCATATATAACACAGGCTCCTTCAGGACCTCCTTAGTTGCTATGATACTGCTCCACAAAATTTCCTTCCTTTTATCTTTACAATGGCACATGCATCTTGTCGTTCTCTCCTGTTCGCTCGCTTGCTCTATTATCAGCTTAGATCTGCAAAAATCAGAGAAAACGTATATATTTATTTAGCTGTATATAGAACGTTCAATTTGGATCATCATAAGACGCGTCACAGACCCTGGTCATGTTCAATGCTTAACGGCCCACGCCTTTCACTAAATTTAGCTCGGCTAGCTAGAAATATTTCCTTTTTTTTTCCGGAACATTGAAGTGAAATTTCTATGCGCACTTTTCACCCTTTCTATCTGTCCATCGAATGATGGACACTTTAAAATAAAGTATTTCCCATACTTTAAAACACTGCAAATACAAGTTCAATTGACGTTCTATGTATTTATTTAGTATTCTTAAGCATTCTACCAAACAAACATCAATAAACAAGGAAAGCCTCTCAAAATACTTAAATGTATTCACACATTCTCACACATTTTAGTGTTGAATTCATAAACGAAAATTGTTCCCGAGCCAATTTGCATTGACCTTAACATTTCTGAAAGATCTGAAGATCCGAGGGTCCAATTGAGTTTAACATGAGCCATTTGAATTAGAATTGACGATGACATTTATGAATATTTTTGCGACAGCCCGAGATCACTGGGGGTTGTGGAATACCCCCTATCGAAATGGCGACACGTCCATTAGAACTTGATTAGTTGACATGTTTATCAACGGGGCGTTGAGACCACCGACCACTGTAATGTAAAACTGTTCCTGTTTGGGCTGCGGTTTTCCCCAACAATCAATCCACTGAAGATTACTAGACCTTTCATCGTGAAAAGTTAATCAAGTTGGGGGCTTTGAGAACAGTATGTGTGATCTTAACCACAACAATCATACCGCGTTGATCATATAAAACAGAGGAAACTATATTAATTTGCTCGTAACTTAGATACGTTAATAATATTTTAAAGCAGGAAGGAAATACATTACTGAAGTAAGAGTATGGTTTACTTTAAAAGTTTTTTTGGCTACAAAGTTTGAATAATAAAAAATGAATTTGAGTACAATTTTTTTAAGTTCATTTACGTTCATTAAATCAATGTTTGTTTAATCGTCATGAGTAGCTGCATTTACTTTTTGAACGAATTTACTTATTTTTCCGAGCTGAGTAAATCGTAATAAATATGCATAACTAACTGGAAAATTTTTGAATTCTTTATGATCCATATACAAATTTTTGGTCTAATAATATTTAACATTTTATTTTTTTTCAGATTTTCCTGAAAGCTTTATATATCTGAACAGATAAACATAACTAATTCGAAAAATTGTTGAGTTCTTTATCTACAAATTATGTTCGTCAAATAACATTATTTACATATTCAACATTTTTCAATGAAATGTTGTTATGAAAACATTCAACATTCTATAATCCATAATAAACATGATTATCTTTAAGACCTTTAATTGCACTGAAGGCCTGTCATTGCTCAAGTTCAAGATCGCATCCCGAAAATTCATTAACATTCAAGATGTCAACAGTCCATACTCAAAACAGTGTTTAGCCTTGGGCTTAACTGATTTCATCTTGGAATATCATTTTGTATATATATATAGATGAGAATATATATATATCTACAAAACTTGTTGCGTTGACAATTTGTGATGCCAAATTGCTGCGAAATGTCTGCCTTGAATTGCAAATCACAGAGAGAGAGACACTTTGGCTATTGACAGCAGACGATTGATGCGATCAGCGCCATTCCATTCCATTCCTTTCCAGAAATTAGTCAGCTGCAGTTTGCATATAATTGGCCAGCGGATCGTGAAATCTATTCCGGATCGGTTCATCGCTATCGATTTGTGTGCCAAATGTGTGCCAGATTGAGCGTACAAGGGGACAAGGTCACAAAAAAAACCAACTCATATACATAGATATGAATATATTTTTCAGAATTTTTTCAACCATTTCTTTTATTCGAAGAAAGTTTTTTTCTCTCTCATAAATCACATATGAAATATATGTTATGCAAGGCGATTATGTTATATGTTTTATCCATTTTGTGCACATTTCACCGTTTTTAAATTGAATTTTCGCACTGGTTTTAATAATTCTTTTTATGGTTCTTTATTGAATTATTGACAGTATTTGTGCATTGTTTCGTGCAAAATTACGGGCTTAAGGTAGAAAATAAATTCATGCTGAAATCGAAATTATTACCGACCATATAAAGTGGATTTTTTTATTATGGCCCCGCCCAGTTGACATTTACAACATGTTTGTGCCGAGTGGGTGGGTGGTTTTTGGGCGACTTCCGCATTTATTATTCACCAGACACTCGTGTCAGCTCATTTATTGATTACAGAATAACATTTGTTTAACAATTTATTGGATACTCGCATATTGTGCATTATTAGTGAATTGCTTTTTCAATGTGTTTTCATTGTCATTTTGCGATTGCAAATTTGCATTTGAATTTCTTTCCCATTTTTGCGCAACATTATAAATTGTCGTAGGTTATGAGAGGCCAAAGGGGGTTGGGGGAAAATAAAGGGGAATAAAACTGTTTGTGTCGTCCCCGGATTGCACTAATTGAATTGAACTTGATTTATTAATGCCTCGACTTGGCAACTTTAATTCCCATTTTGTGTCTCGTTTTTTCTTGCTGGTATGTATATTTTCCACTAACATTCACATGTCCAATAGAGAGGTGGAGAAATAAAATTAAAAGAATCCAAATTTAATAATAAACGAATATCAAATTGCTGTGTGATTTATGTTGGGCTATTCAAATTTGTTATTTATTGCTTTGGAGATCAAAGTCGAAAGGCTTGGGGGCTTGATATTGCTGATAAAATCGGTTACTAATGCGACAGTGAACATTTGTCTCCTTGGATAAATGCTCAAGATACCAAAATAAAATATGTGAGGCTATTTACACCACAATTAATTAATTTATTTAAATCATATGAAAATAGGGTATTAAAAAATCCCTTTTTTTTAGCTTTCTGTATATTTAAGGTGCGTCGAAAATATGTTCAAATATTTCTTAATATTATACATATTATTTATTATTTAAGCTACATAAAAACATAGAAAATATAAACAAAACACCTACTTATATTCTCTTGAAGGAAGATCTCCTTAAAACTTAATTTTTAGCTTTGAGTCTACACATTAAATTCTTTTTTGAAAACACAAAATACAAACAGCCTCATTAATAAACGATATGCCTTAAACTACTTGTATTATAAGTACTTCAAAGGTTATTTGATAGTTTCGTAAATTTACAAACACTTATAGGCTTTCAAAAATTAAAAAAAATCTTTGATTGCAATAAATACACTTTTTAATATTTGTAAAAACTCTGTTAAAGTCTTTTATAATTTATAATCAGCCCTTAAAAAAATTTACCATATGTTAATTAACCCATTCATTTTTTAACAAAAATATTGTTTTGTAAGTTTCCATTAATTTGCAGTCGTTCTACAACTTTATTTGAGAGTATTAAGTGTTTCAAGGTTGTCAAAACATTTGGTTCCCTGACTCTCATTCAACTCCAGCCATTCACTCTCGCTCTCAAAGAGTCGAACACAAATAATATATTTTGTTTGTATTTATTTCTCTTTTTCAAAGTCAACAACAAAACCCATTCATTGTCAACAACCCAATGGATTTTGCTTTTTCGCTATTCATAAAAACAGCCAAAAACTGATCAAGCACCATGAAGTTTATTCACCCACACTCAAAACAAATTACTGCCGAAAATCGCAAAGTAAATATGGAGAAAAACGAGTACGACAAGAATCGAAAAATCGTTTAGGCAAAGCAACATTAGATGACCAAAAAGCCAACGATAGATTCCAGCAAATTATCAATATTTTCGGTGGGTGTTTCTAAGCCGCAAATCTGCTGCAAAAATAGGTCCAATGACTAAGCTTCTTTACCTTTGGCCAATACACTAAAATCTCCCACACAAAAATTTTTGGAGAAATTTTTTTTGTTGGGACAAATGAATCAGCTTCACGCAATTTGGAAAATGATTTGCATGAGTTGGGTATTTATTTATTTTTCGGCAAAGTTTATCTTAGCAAATAACCCCTCTGTTTACCCACCAGGAATTTTATACTAATTTGCTAAAAGCATTGATTTCTAAGCAACTAAATATGCATGCAAGTATTCCATTTCCGTTTATTTTGGATTCGCCGTAACAAAAATAAATGCAAAAGGCAAACAGCGATTTGCATAGAATAACTATTAAAGCGGACATATTGTATACTGTATACGAAGATTTTTGAATTTCAATTTTAGTCTCACCAAAATTTGCATGCGACTATGAAAAATGTAAAAAAAACTTGATTCAGCTGGTTAAAATAAATGTGTTGTTGATTTTTTGCGGAAATTGTTTTTGATTTTGTTTTGGTACATTAAGAAACAAAATATTGTTGAAAATTATATTTAATTAGAAGAATAAATGCAAATAGTAATTTAAATGGAATTGTTTGGAAAATACTTGGATTATAGTAAAGATAAATAATTTAAAGAAATCAATTAAGTGAGTAAGCAATGTTTGTTGCTTTTTAAACAAATCTAGCATTAGGTAGTTTAGATATGTTGTTAAGTGTTTTTTTAGTATTTCTTGCAAAAAATAATAAATAATTCCTGCTAAGGGTTAGATTTTTTTTTTTAATGCATTTTTTGATACTTTTAATAATCAAGTTGAAGTTTAAAGAATTGAAAACAACAAAAATAAAACCAGGAAATAGCACTTTGAGCTTTAAACTTTTTTAAAATGAACTTTGTGTTTTTTATGCGTTGAACCCTGTTAAATGTTTTTAATTGGTGATAAGCTGCATTCTATATTCCTCTCATATAAGTATTCATTAATTTATATAATTAAAGTCAGTTTTTTTTTTAGCAGCACGACAGAAAAGAATGAAATTAATCAAATGCAAAAACAAAGGCGCGAAAGTGTATTTCCTTGTGTTTTCTTTTCCCCATAATTACTTTGCTTAATTGCCTCAGCTCTTCTTCAATTTAATATAATATATGTATCTCGCTTTTTCTCTTTGGGGGGGAAATAACGAATTCTGCATGTGTTTTTTTTGCGGCTCAACAACCATAAAAACAATACTGAGGCCATGCCCCCTTTTGGCTGCCGCCCACTTAGCAGCTGTTCAAAGAGTTTTTACCCATATAGTTTTTATTTTTTTGTACTCCCCAGAAGACTGAGAGAGAGTCTTCCGTCGGCTCTTCGGCTCTTTGAATGTGTCATAATTTAAAAATACAAAGCAAAAAGCCAAAGAGCCCAGAGTTTGCTAACGGTACGAAAACTGACAAATTCTAGTGTGATTATGATTAGCACAATCATTAAAGTTTTCTTTTATTTTTTTTATTTAACATTTATTTTAGCCACTCTTTGCTTCGGTGGTAATTTGTTGCCTTTTGGCTCTTTGCCTTTAATGTGTGGTATTGACCATTTGTCTGAGACTTTGCATTTGGAGGCCAACAATCAAAGCCAAATATTATACTTTTTTTGTTCGCCTTGTGTGTTTACTTTTTATTTATGAATTGTGGCCAACCAAATTTGAGTGTTTGAAAAATGAGGCAATAGAAGAAGTATTTAGGTACCCAAAAAAAATTTTAATAAAAAGCAGTCACGACTATTTGACTTAAAGAGAAATTCTTTTATTTTTGGGCTCAAAGCGGAGGTCAGGTCATTCAGGTAAACGTTAAGTAAATGTCAAAAAATATTAGAGGCCTTTAAGTTGGTTAATAAAACAAAACAAAAACTTTAAACAATGTTTTGAAGAATTTAAAAGATATTTGTATTTACTAAAAACTTAAAACTTAACTTTCTCCCTACTACAAATAATTTTTTTCTATTTATTTTTATACTCTTAATTTTTTTATATTTTTATTTTTCCAAATATCTCCCTTAAATTTTTGGTCCACCCCATATACACCTTTTACTTAACCGAATTTTTAACACAAATCTCTTCACACATTGTGTGTACACACAGTGTAGAAAAGCCCATGAATATTCCAAAGAATCGGCATGAAAATTTCGAAAAATAATCAGGCGAACTGGGCAGCAGTGAAATTGGTGAGAACCAAAAAAAAACATATACACAAAAATAACTAAAAATGCTAAAAATAAAACTTATTTAAAGAAATGAAACCATGAAATTTCAAAAACACACAAGCCAAAGCCAAAAACGATGGCAAATACAAAAAAAAAATATAAATAATAAAAACGAGGTGGCCCACCAAATGAGAAGCGGAAAAATCACTTTTGGACTTTGCAGATATGTGTATACATGGCGTATACTTTATATAAGGGTCTTTTGGACACTTTCAACTCTAAATCCTGTGGATAAACAGAGAGCCATAAAAAGCACTTTACAAGGCACACGATTGTTTATGGTTGTATGTATATTTATTTGTTTTTTTTTATTTTTATTATTTCGCTTTTACCACATTTGGCAACGATACGAGGTAACACACACACACACACATACACTGACTCCAGCAGTCCCACACACAGACACACACACACTCACGCACTTGCAAGTCCGTGATTAATTGTCATTGCAAACCAATAAATTTGGGGGACTCCTTACAATTTTTGAATGGTGATTGGGGCGTATGCTTGATATGGATTTAGCGATTTTGGTTTGACGACTTTTTTTTTTTTAATTTATTATTAGCGCGGGCTTCTCGCTGCCAATTTGCCGCCAGATGCGTGGATGCAGCAAATACCGTTAGACGACAACAACCGACCAGACGACGTGGATGCGACAACGCTTGGGGACGAACGATCACTGAACGATCCACGATCCACCGACTGACACCAGCTCCACCACCAGCACCACACCACTTGCCCCAATCTCACGCTCCCGCTCCCGCTGCTCTCTCAGATCACTGATCTCTGAGAGAAACGCCGAAAGAAGAGAGAGAGATCCCCGAGAGAATCGTATTAAAAGTGAGAGGTTTTTCAGCGATCCGATTTGTTTTTCTTATTTAGTTCTTTTGTTCTTTCACATGTACCCCAAGTACAAACGTTCAAGAAGCAGCGAATATGAAGTACAAAATCAAAAACGGGCAATGAATCCACGCGAGATCGCCACCGATTTGCGCTATGCGTCATACTGGCCATGTAGCTTTTTCCCATAGGTAAAAACGAAAGCTTAACGGCGAGCGGAAAAAACGTAGGCAAAGCAGAACAGAAAACCAGTATTATCATACCCTAAAATTGGGGTATAGTGAAATATTTGTGGATCTTTTGGTACAAATACTAAAAACTTAAAATTTTTAAGTTTTTACCAATCAAAAAATTTACAAAATTAATAGATTTTTTCTTTTATACGAGCTGTTTTTCACAATGTCCACACAACAAAATTTTTTTAAATCTTCGAAACAACATTATTGATTCAAATTACTCACAAATTATTATTTTAAAACATTTGTTTTTATAACGTAATGGTTTAATATTACAGTAAAACTTATTCAACTCGATCAGTACAAAAAAAAACCCAGGTATAGACTTAAACTTGAATTTCTACTCCCTATTTAAAACGATTTTTTTAAGTTAAACTCTATTTATTAATGTATGACTACTAATGTTTTTTTTTCTTATACTTACTAAATATGAACATATGTTTGTACACGATTTTTCTCATGTAAACTAGAGTCCTTGGTCCTTATGAATCATTTACTCTTAAAAGGTGTTCATGTGTTGCTGTTTTTACAAAACAAATGTGTTCAAGGTAATAATGAACAATCAGTTCTTAAATACGAAGGCCTTTTTGAGAGTGTCAAAGCTTCATGCAGTCAAAGGCTATTGTAATGTTAGCTGGTGGCCACCTGCTCCTCCGGATCCGCTGGCAGTTGAATATTCACAGCTGCCAGAGCTTCTCGTATCCAAGATGGAATTGGATCGGTTTCAAAATGTTTCGCCATGAAATCCTTAACGAATTGTGGGAACTCATCCCGCTGAATGGCCTCCCGCATGCTCCTCATCAATCGCAGCTGATAGGCCACATTGTGGATGCTTAGCAGGGAGCACGAGACACTCTCGTTGGTGGCAATGTGGTGAAGATACGAGCGGGTATAACGTTTGCAAGTGCTGCACTCGCAATCCTTGTCAATGACCTCCATGTCCATTTTGTACTTGGGCTGCTTCAGGTTCAGTTGTCCGCTGTCCACCAAGGCGCAACCAAAGCGAGCTGTTCGAGTTGGAAACACACAATCGAACATATCGATGCCCAGGGCTACACAGACCACCAGATCCGCTGCAAATCCCACGCCCATCAGGTAGCGGGGCTTATCCCTGGGCAGGTAGTCGGTGCACACATCCACCATTCGCCAGAAGTCGTGTTTGCTTTCGCCACCACTTAATCCACCCACAGCGAAGCCTCGAACTTGACGCTCCATAAGGGCGGACACGCAACGCTGCCGGAGCGGCACATCCAATCCTCCCTGAACGATGGGAAATAGCGACTGATCATCGTCTCGTGTATGCGCCTCGATACACCTATCCACCCAGCGTATGGTGCGCTCCATGGCCTCCTCCACCCTGGGACCAGTGGTCGTTGTCTTGACCACATCGTCCAACTGCATCATGATGTCCGCACCGATGGCGTTCTGTATTTGAATGGAGTGCTCCGGGGTCAACATGCACTGGCTGTTGTCGAAGGGGGATCGGAAGTTCACACCGTGCTCATCAATTTCAGCCAGCTGCAGCAGCGAGACCATCTGGAAGCCACCAGAGTCAGTCAGAATGGCCCGCGGCCAGCCCATAAATTTGTGCAGACCTCCCGCTCGCTTCAGTGTCTCAATTCCCGGTCGCAGTCCCAGGTGGTAGGTGTTGCCCAGCAAGATTTGGCAGTTTAACTCGATGAGCTGGTCTGGCAGGATGCCCTTCAGTGTTCCCTGAGTACCCACGGGCATAAAGACCGGTGTGTTTACCTCACTGTGTCTGTTAATGGTGTGATAAGTCGTTGTTTCCATAGGTTTATCTTACGGATAAGGATACTTACCGAAGGGTCATCAGACCCGCTCTGGCTTTGGAGACGGAGCACTCCGCCACGACCTTGTAGGTCAGCGGAGGAATCTTGCTGGGGCTCATTTAATTTGGTAAGTTTTTAAATATTTAAAGGAGAAATACCCAAAAAGCCGGTGCACGTTTCTCAATGGCAATTTGTGTGACCGCAAATTGTTGGTGTTGAAAAACGTTGCAATGCAGTGGTGCTGTTAAAAGTCGTGAATAAAATGAATGAATGAAATGATAATATAATACAGTTTTAGTTCACCCTTATTAGCTTTAAATATATGTGACCCAATTAAATTTATTTTATTTAAATGCTTTTTGTTGCAAAAAACTTTACAGCTGTTTTGTTATAGCTATCGATAGTTTTAATTGTCATATAAATCAACATAAATCAACTCAGAATCAGCTGCTCAATATTTGAAATAAACAAATTAAAAAAATTTACAAAAATGAACAGAAAATTTGACCAAAAGGACTTGTTGCTTTTGGTTAAATACATGGATCTGGCGAGAATGTCGACACCAATTTTTGAGGAGTTGCAGAACTTCCAGTAAGATATCTTTAAGGAACACTTTATTGTAATAAGAAGATAAAATAAGACAGGCTGGCCCCACAGGCTTTAATAAAAAATCTAACTTGAGACGTTTTTTGATTTATTAACTATTTACATGTTAACTTTTATAGTAATGCTATTTGAGCGCAGTAATGTAAAAATGTATTACTGAGGTAACCAATGCCTAAATATATTTAAATATAAATATTTTAAACAGATTTCTACAATTAAGCGGAATTAAAACAAACATATCCAACGAAAGTCTCAAGCGTTCTCATAGCGCTGCTTCATCATTTTTTTGATGTATGTTTTGTAGTCGTTTCCAGGTGGCAAGTTTCCAGACTTGTTGCCCAGTCCCGCATTATTACTACGTCCATCAGCCTAAAGGTAAATATTGATATCTTAAATATGCCTTTTAAGTAAAGGTATTAGCTGCTTACCTCTATAATCTGGGTGCGTCCCTGGTTCTTTCTGCCCAGTCCCTGACCCTCCGACCAGCCCATCTTCTGCATCAGACGACTGCCCACGTTGCAAGAACTGATGGGAGCGGCAGAAGCTGCCCCTGAGGATTCCTTCTGCAATGTCTTTATCTCCTGCTCGAAGCGCTCCCTGCTCCGATTTGGTGGTGGAGGATCGCACTCGCCGTACTTCAGCCTACGCTCCTTGGCTCGGTCTCGATAACTGAGTAACGATTAATTAAAATTAATTTAAATGAAAACTAAAAACACAGTTCAACTCACGAAAGTCCCTCATCAACGCCAGCTTCTCCAGAACTCAGCTTGAGCTTGACTAGATTCTCCTTGTGAAGATTGGACATCTTTAAGTGCTTCTGCAATATGTCCAGCGATTGGAAGGCACGCTTGCAAAGCAGACATGTAAGCTTCTGCAAATCCACGTAGTCAGATTCATCGGCAACGCCTTTTCCAGAATTAACTCCTGCGTTCACAGGTTTTTGTAGGTTCTGGGAGGCACCCGCCCCTGCATTGTCGTCCTCAGAGTCCGATGTTCCTCCATAGGCATTGACAAGCTTATTTATTACTGGTTGCACTGCTGGTGGCTTTGTCTGTGGTCCAGCCTGAGGTACATATTCGTTGAGCTTGGCAATCTCCTTTTTCTCAAGGATCGAGAACCCCACATCAGCGTAAGCTCCCTGGGTACCTCTGGAGGTGCTAGGAGCTTCATTTCCCGCCAGGATAGGCTGTGGGGTGGCTACCGTTGTGTAGTCCTTTTTCTGGTTTAAATGCTTGGCCCACTTCTCCATGTCCTTCACAATCTTTTTGGCCACCTTGACTTTGTCGGGCTTGGCACAACCTTCTTTTTCTTTCTCCTTCTCCTTCTCCTTGACCTTTCTGGCCTCCTCTTCCTTCTGCTCTGCGTCGGCCAAGACTTCCTTGAGAGCCGCCTGTGTTGAAGCAGGCGTGGCCAGCACGTAGGTGCTTCTCTTCTGATCCCAGTAGAGGTACGCTCCCGTCTCATTGTTGTAGTAGTACTGCGAATGAGCGTCGTAGTATAGACCAGTGGTGCGGTCGTAGTAGTAGCCAGAAGTCTCATCGTACTGGTACTGGGACACGTCGGGAGTGGCTGCAAGAGGAGGACACGTTAAATATGAAGAATCATAGTAATCTTGTCCACTTACGATATTTCTTTCCATCGTTGCCCCTGGGCACACTCACGCCCTTGGCAGCGAAGGCTGCCTTCGCCTCTGCAGCACTACTAATCTTCCTTTGCTTGCGCTGCATGGCCGAGAGGGCCACTGCTGCCCCGGAGTTGGCCTCTGTCACCTGAGGATCACCGCTGTTCTTGCTTATTTCAGTCGTGTAATAGTTCGTGTAGTACTGGACGTAGTGTGCATGCTCTACGGGATTGGAGGCATACACGGAGGCACTGTACTCGGCGAGACGCGGGACATCCGCCAGGGTGTAGCTTCCACTCACCCCCGAGGGCGGCATTGCAGCACCTTGAAAGCCACCGCTGGATCTAGATGCAATTGAATCGGTTGGAAATACTTGAAATAGTTCGGAATCGATGCAGTAGGATATAATAACTGAAATTGAAGAATAAAATACTTATGAGGAAATTGAGAAGTGAACAGATCCTAGCAAATTACCAGCTCTGTCATCCAGTGTTAAAGGCGGATCCAAAGCCGTCAACCCGTTGTACACGTTCATTGAATCGATGAGTGTGTCAAAGTTGAGGTAGCAGATTCCCCGAGATGCCTGGGTGAGAACATCGCGACTTATCAGCACCTTGCTGACTGTTTTAGCCAGTTCAGGCAGATGCTTCTGGAGGGCAGTGAGCACACCCTCCTCGTTTGTCAGCGCGTCCAAGTTGCGCAGCATGATCTCTGCATTGGAAAAGCGTGGCACGTTAGTGGAGCATTTAGCTGGTTAGCGGGGGAAAACGGCTCAAGGTGGATATACTTTTTGTGATGATTCGGCTGACTTCGTCGATGCCCTCAGAGGCTCCAGAAAGAGGGTTCTCGCTCTCCGCCCGCGAGGCGCTACACATAAAGCACCGGAAGCGACGCTTAAAGTTGCTAGCACCACACTAGACAATAAAACAAAGTTAAAGCGAATCCAAACGATCCAATGAATAAAATCTTACCTTAAAACAAGTCCAGTCCGAAATGCGAGTGTGGCTATACTGCATGGACACACGATGATCGCCCAGCTGGAGCACACCCTGCACGGAAGGGAAGAGAAGAACGGATGAACGGATTAGTGACTGCAATTCTTTAACAACAATCATAGCTTTCACAGACTACAAAGTCACCAGGTTGCTTCTGTTTGTTTTGGCAACGCGCAGAAGTCGCAGATGCAGGGGTTCTCCTTTCTGTGAAAATCTGGCTTTGAGTTCAGTTCAGCGAAACTTAAACTAGAGAAGCAGGACAACATAATTTTTAATGGATAAGTTATCAAGTCGACAGAAGATCTGAACTCAAAACCTTAACTTTTGCACAGCTTTTGCCATGTTTTTGGGTATTCCGTCATTTATCTCTTAGCTGATTCAAGAAGACTCATGTTTCTTGTTGTTTGTTGTGATACCTTAGTCAAATCCATCCATTGTCTCGCCTCCTCAACGGTTTTAAACTCGACAAATGCAAAACAGCGTGAGGCACCTAAATTTTAGATAGAAGCAGATACAGAAATTTTTTTGTCAAAAAATGTTGTTGGTTGTTTTAAAAGCATTGTAACATTTTTGGGGATTGTGTTTTGATTTCAGCTTGTATTTTGTATATATATATTTTTGTGGAATTTTGTTGCTGATGTCGTAAAAGCCAAGTCTAATTAAATTTTTATAATTCCTTTTCCGAACATTTTTGCTGGGCACGCAATACTTACGCTGTGTTATTTTTTTTACTTTCACTTTAATTTGAATATAGTTTATGGAAGTTTAACCCACCTGTTGGCTGCTTCCTCATCACGCGAATGGAACTGGGCTCCATGTTGACTTTGATCAGCTCGCCCATGATCTGTGGGAAAAACAGAATTATTTCCTTATTTTTATTGTTTCTGTTGTAAATATTACGTCTGCTTCCGTGATGTGTTTCATTAGACCGAAGAGGATGATGTTGTTGAGCGGCTCTGTAGAGTTGCTACTCTGTCCATGTCTCTGCTTAACCTCATCAGGCATATCGCTGTCCTCGTCTGAGGAATACTGCACTTCGCGCTCACGTTCACGATCCCTCTCTCGATCCCTACTGTTGCTTCTAACCGCGGCGTTATTGTTGCCATTTCCATTATTGTTATGCTGCCGGTGGTCACCACTGCGGCTGGAATAAACAAAGAATTAGTTATTTAGAATAACATTATTTGTTCACTCAAAAAGTGTAATGCATTCAATTAAATTCGGTTACAATGAATTATTCATTGGTCATTTGTATACATTCATGCGGACATTTAATAGAATATGTACATATTTCAATAGGTTTTAAAGGGTAAAAATGGGAAGGGTATGTGGATCTTAAGAGACAATATAGTACTTTTTTTCTAATCTTTAGGTCAAGGTTAAGTTACTAAACTTTCTGAAAGAGTGGCCGCTTAATATGCTTTATAACAATTTAAAGGGATATGTAAAACAGAAAAATACTAGCCCAAGCCCTAACCCCCTTACTTTCTCACCTGCTGCGTTGAGATCCTCTTTCAAAGTCGTCATAGTGACGATCATTCGTGTCCCGATCGAAGTTCTTCCAGCGGTGCTCGCGCTGATTGTCATATTGATCCTGACTACGTCTATCATAGCTATTGCGATCATGACGATCGTGGTTATTGTAGTTATCGTGATCCCTGCGACCGTGCTTATCCACATAGTCGTCCTCATTGCGATGCTGGCGATGATCGAAGTTGTGCCGCGAGTTGCCATAGTTGTTACCCTGGTCGTCATAATCCTCGTTGATCAGGTCACGATAGAGATCACGATCTGGGCTGCGTTCATGTCTATAGTGCGAGGACCTCTCCCTACTGCGGGAGCGGGAATTGCGGCGTCTGTAGTCACCGCGCTCCCGGCTGCGCTCCCTGAAAAAATATAAATAATCCATTAGCCCAGGCAAACATAATTACAAGCCAAGAAGGCAGCTTTCTTACCTGGAACGGGAGCGAGACCGAGTGTAGCGTCTGTAAACCTGGTCATTGCCGTTCCCATTGCCTCCGGAGAAGCTGCGACCATAGCGAGAATCCATTCTTCGCGTATCTAATGCGAATCGATGGTAATTAAATGCAGGTTGCACGGTTTTTGGCCTTTTGCCCTTTTTAGCAGAGCGCCGCTAACTAAATACACACGCTAAGCTACACATCTTACTTTTTGACCACGTTACTGCCAGGATTCAAAAGCTGGTTAATCTTGTTTAGCGGTCAATAATAATCTGTTCATTGAGACCAGAAATCAAAAATATTCTAGGCACACAAAAAATCACGAATAGAAAAATTCTCGGCCTCCTTTTTTGCCGTTCACTTACAGTTATCGATAACCGTTTTGATGCCAGTGCTGGAAAATGCACACAAACAGCTGATTAAAAACACACACGGAATTTAAATTATTTGACATTAATTAAATTTATTTTTGTACAAGGATATGAATGCTTAATCATAACTCAAACTATAGAATTCTTAGCTAATAGCTATAAAAGCCCGATTTCACACTTTCTTGGTAAGCTAAAAGGAATAGGCTAAGTACTCATAATTTTTTAAATGTCTATACACGCAAATTAAGATCTTGAATATTTGAATATGAATAATGAGCCCCTTTTAGTTTAAAAAAAAAAAAACGTGAAAAAGGTTCTAAATGTGTTGAAAGAAAAGCCTATCTCAGGCATTCTCATAGCGCTGCTTCATCATCTTCTTGATGTAGGACTTGTAGTCGTTTCCGGGTATCATGTGTCCCGACTTGTTACCCAGGCCAATGTTGTTGGTGCGTCCTTCAGCCTGTTCGAAAAATAATGAGTAAATTGAGTACATTTATAGATAAAATCTTAACTACTCACCTCTATGATCTGGGTGCGTCCCTGGTTCTTTCTGCCCAGACCCTGGCCCTCCGACCAGCCCATTTTTTGCAGCAGGCGACTGCCCACGTTGCTCGAACTGATGGGCATGGCTGGAGCAGCTCCAGAGGGATCCTTTTGCCGCGTCTGCAATGTCTTTATTTCCTGCTCGAAACGCTCCCTGCTTCGATTCGGTGGAGGAGGATCGCTCTCGCCGTACTTTAGCCTACGCTCCTTGGCACGGTCACGATAACTGAAGAAACAAAATTAGCTTAATTAAATAAAAACACACAATAATATGAAAAGTTCCACTAACGATAGTCCCTCATCGACGCCAGCTCCTCCAGAATTTTGGTTAACCTTGGCCAGGTTCTCTTTGTGTAGAGTGGACATCTTCAAGTGCTTTTGAAGAATGTCCAGCGATTGGAAGGCACGCTTGCAGAGCAGGCAGGTCAGCTTTTGAAAATCAACGTAATCCGACTCATCGGCGCCTCCAGCTACACCTCCTGATCCTGTTGAACTCTTCGAGTTCTGGATATTTGGAGCACTGTCCTCTTCAGAGTCCGATGCCCCGCCATAAGCATTTACAAGCTTGTTCATTACCGGCGGTCCCGATTGAGGCACGTAGTCGTTCAGCTTTCCCCGCTCCTTTTTTTCAAGAATCGAAAATCCCACATCAGCATATCCTCCTTGATTGCCACGTGAGGTACTGGGACCTTCGTTTGCTAATATTGGTTGCGGGGTGGCGACCACCGTGTAGTCCTTTTTCTGGTTGAGCTGTTTGGCCCACTTCTCCATGTCCTTTACGATCTTCTTGGCCACCTTGACTTTGTCGTGCTTGTTTCCGCCCTCCTTGTCTTTCTCCTTCTCCTTGACCTTTCTGGCCTCCTCTTCCTTCTGCTCTGCGTCGGCCAAAACTTCCTTGAGAGCTGCCTGGGTTGAAGCAGGCGTGGCCAGCACATATGTGCTCCTCCGCTGATCCCAGTAGAGGTACGAACCCGTCTCGTTGTTGTAGTAGTACTGCGAGTGAGCGTCGTAATAGAGACCTGTTGTGCGGTCGTAGTAGTAGCCCGAGGACTCATCGTACTGGTACTGGGACACATCGGGAGTGGCTGCGAAAAAGAGGGGGCATTATTGAAACGCTTTTCGTTACAATAGCTATGCAAACACTTACGGTAGGTCTTCCCATCGTTGCCCCTGGGCGCACTGACGCCCTGAGCAGCAAATGAGGCCTTTACCTCTGCAGCTGCCAGTGCTGCAGCTGTGGCAGCCGCCGTGATCGTGGTCTCGATACTGCTCATCTTCTTCTGCTTGCGCTGGATGGCCGAGAGGGCCACTGCTGCACCGGAATTGGCCTCCGTCACCTGCGGATCACTGTTTTTCTTGCCTATATCTGTTGTGTAATAATCTGTGTAGTACTGGACGTAGTGCGCATGCTCTGCGGGATTCGAGGCATACAAGGAGGCACTGTACTCTGCGAGACGCGGGACATCCGCCAGGGTGTAGCTTCCACCCACTCCTGAAAGCGTCACCGCTGCAATGTCTCCACCTTGACTGCTTATTTCGCTGGCTTTGACTGCTGTAGCTTTCGGATCCTTGGGAAATGGTTGACGACCCTCCAAGTCATTGCAGTATGTAACGGCAACTTAAATATAGGGATAAGTTATAGATTTATAAAAACCAATCACCAATTTCAATTTACCAGGTCGGTCATCAAGGCTAAGTGGAGGGTCCAGCGATGTCAACGCATTGTGCACATTCATGGAGTCGATAAGTGTGTCGAAGTGAAGGTAGCAGATGCCCCGCGATGCTTGGGTCAAGGTGTCCCGACTGATCAGCACCTTGCTGACTGTTTTAGTCAGGTCCGGAGTAAGGTGCTGCTGGAGGGCGGTGAGCACACCCTCCTCGTTGGTCAGAGCGTCCAGGTTTCGTAGCATTATCTCTGCATGGGATGGGGAAGTGGTAGAAAAATCGTGGCTGTCAGTTTGCTGTTCATTTTCAGTGCGAAACGAGATGGCAAGAGAGTATATGTGGTTTGTATACTTTTGGTGAGAATGTTGCTGACTTCATCCACGCCCTCACTTCCGGAGGAAAAGGTGGTTTCGCTGTCTTCCCGGGATGTTTTGCACACGAAGCAATAGAATCTAAACTTGAAGTTGCAGACGCCACACTGTAATTGACAAATTAAAGTAAATATCACATCGAAAATGATTTCTTTAATGTATTTACCTTGTTGCAATTCCAATCCTGGATGCGCTTGTGACTGTACTGCATTGTCACCCGTTGATCGCCCAACTGCACAACGCCCTGCAGCGCCAGACATGGAAATAGGAAAAGAAAAAGACGAGGATTAGTACCCCAACAAAAGGATTCATTCTTTCACACTCTACACAGTCACCGGATTGCTTCTGTGTTTCGTAACGCGATGTTAAAGCTGCTGGCGATCTCCTCGTGGTGCTTCCTTGGGCAACAATAATGAAATAATAGTTTCGTGTTCGGTTTCCACGCTTTAAGGAATATTGGGAATCTCAGATTGTGAAATAGCAAGTTAACTTTTCGATGGGATAAGGAAACCAAATTAAGAAACAAATTTCGTGATCATTGCCAAGGGAAATACCTTGGCTGCTGATGTTGAAAGATTCATGGGGTTTGCTGATTGAATGCGCTGATACCTGTGTAATATCCATCCATTGCTTCGCCTCCTCAACGGTGTTAAACTCGACAAACGCTATACCGCGTGATGAATCTAAATTATCGGATAGAAGCAGATACAAAATGTTTTCGTCAAAAAATGTTGAATGTTTCGATAGGTTTGTAACATTTTTTTTGTGGGAAATTGTTTTTCTTTCTTGTTTTCTTTTGTGGCCGGGTAAATTCGTTTTGGTAGACTCGATTCCATAAGCGCATAGCCGCACATACTTTTTGGACCTACTCACGTCTATGCTGTAAGGGCAAAGTCAGTGATTTCGTAACCCACCTGTTCCATGTTTCCGGATAATGCGAATGCAGGCTGGTTCCATGTTCACCTTTATCAGTTCGCTCATGATCTGGAAAAGTATATGTAAATGTTTAACAGACATCAGGCCTTTGCTTATTTTCATTCTCTTACATCTGCTCTTGTCATTTCCTTTGTCAGACCAAAGATAATGATTATGTTGAGGGCTTCGGTGGTTCCCCAATTTTTATATCTGCGCATCTGACCTTCGTCACTGTCATCATCAGTTGAAGCTTTTCTCTCCCGATCCCGATCACGGTCTCGATCTTGCTCCCAATCCCGTTCACGTTCCCGATTATGGTTGTTCATGTTATTAGACATATTGCTGTTTCCGCCGCCGCCGTTGTGGAGACGATGATCTCGGGGGCGTCTGTGAGGAACAAAGGATATCATTATTATACAGATTGGAAGAAATCTTCTTTTTTTTTTAACATAAGTAAAGTAAGAATGATGTGGTTGACATCCACTCACGTGTTTCGCTCATTGCTTCTGCCTCTGTCGTCGTGCTGATTGAAGTTCCTGTTCCAGGGCCTGTTTTGCTCCCTACCCGGCTCTCTGTCCTGAAACCGGTCTCCTCCCCTGTCCATGGAGCTTCGTTCCCGACCCTCGAAATCCCGCCAGCGCTGTTCGTGCTCATAGTCATTCTCCTCTCGATCCCTATCACGTTCTCTATCCCGGTTCCGATGATCAAAGTTATCCTCTCTGCGAAACTGGCGATTATCAAAGTTATTCCGGGAATTGTAGTTACGCTGCTCGTCCTTGTAGTCATCGTTGATTAGGTTGTGGTATAGATCGGGGTCACCACCACCTCCTCTACCACCACGATTATCGTGTCGGAACATTGGAGAGCGGTCCCGACTCCGTGAACGGGAATTCCGGTGCCTAAATCCTCCAAAACCACGATTACGTTCACTGGGAAATGATTGTGCTTATAAATAAATATTGGCATATATGTGGGTGTGCAATAATTAATACCGTGAACGTGATCGGGATCTGCTGTATCGAGAATTTTGCCTGGATCTGTAGTAGGAGGTGCTATTATTGTTGCCCCTTCCCCCCTCATTCCCACTGCCACCCGAGAAACTGCGTCGATTACGCGAGTCCATTGTCGACTTTGGATGTTTTATCCGATTGCCGGACAACAATGTATACGAGAGAACTTATCAAGAGCTCTCCGGTTTACTTATATTTAAAGAATTTCGCTATTTAATTCCGGTATCTTTATGTCGGACCGTGTCTTTTTTTCTTCACAAGAATACACGGCCTCCTTTTGCCATTCACCGCGAGTTGGATATCGGTATTTGCAGCCAATTTAGAGGTGGGACAATTAACAGCCGACATTATTTAATAATTATTTAAACATAAGGAAACCAAATGTTAAATTAAAATGTTTTTGTGCTTTGTACTGGTTTTCTTCAAATAAAAACCATTAAATTTTAAATCTTATGTTTTATATTTAAAATATGCGTTTTTTTATACATAAACAAAAAAGGAGCCTAAGTTATTTCCTTTTTAAGAATTTTTATAAATAAATAAATTTTATTTGCCAACGAAATTAATATTTAAATTACAATAAAAGTCCACTGCCAAAATCCGATCAAGCCGCTGACTATCGCCCATCTCCAAGAAAAGTGTTGGAAAGCGCGCAAGTGCCGTAACTTGCAACACCGATAGGTACCGTGCAGCGTGTCTTGGGGAAAAACCAACTTATTTTATTTGGGGATCCATCACTGCCCTTCAAAAACCGGACTTCCCCCCAAATCAGTCAACCAACTAGTATATTAGAAGGTGCCAACGATGAAGAAAGTGCTATTAACGAAAACGCAGCACATCCAGCAGGTCGCTGGAGCTGATCTTTTGTCCAAGCAGCCCGCGCCAGTTCGGGTGATAACCATGCCACCCACCAACACCACAACCTACATCCAGCGCAAGTCCTTTCAGCCCGTCTACGAGGATATCTTCAAATTACTCATGCGCATACCAGATAAAGCCCTCACCCAACGGGTGATCGATGCGATTAATGGGCGCAATAGCAGCGATAAGGCCGCTATCTCGCATCCAGGTAAACAATGCTCTTGTGGGGTCCAAAAAGTGGACGCCTCCACGCAAACAGAAACTTCGGAACCTGATGCAAAGCCCAATAAAACCGAGGAAAAGCATGTTATAAAGAATGAATCATCTAAATCTACGGGGGACACTAAAAGCCCCAGTTCCACTCCCATTGCGTCACCTGGGCAGCCCGAAAAAGTTCCTAAAAAACGCGGAAGAAAGCGTAATACCTGCGTGCCACAGGTGGTCAAGAGATCGGTGGCTCAAATGGCGTTGCAGGAGCGCGAGGAAAAACAGCTCACACCTGTGGTCACCAAGAAAAGAAAGCAGGACTCTTTTGTAAGTATCTAAAATTTTATTTGCTATATATTCTGCCCAGAAGTTAATAATTAAACAAGTCTTAAATAATTTATTTCCATTTTCTAAAAGTAAAACAAATAAATGTTTATTTAATCTATATATCTGACCGAAATATCTTTATAAATCACATTTCAGGATTCAGGAAATGCAGCGGAAAATCGTATCTCGAAAGCAACACCACAGCGTCGCCACTCCAACATGTCAGACATTTCAATTCAATCCTTAAATCTAGATGACCTCACACGGGTGGAAGACTATATAAATGAGGGCAACAGTGCAGACCGGATAATCCGTATAATGGCCAATGAATTTAAAAAGGCCCGTATTATGTCCGAGGAAGGATTACTGTAAGTAATTAATAATCTACAAACTAAATTATCTGTTAAATTCATATAAATCTTTTAGGCCCATTCATAATGAAATACTGCACGGTGACATTTACGGCGTACAGCGTCAGATGTTTGTGTGCTACCACGCAAAAATGGACATCAATGACCTGCTCAGCGATGCAGGCGAGGATTGCCTGCAGCTTGCGTTGACGAACGATACAGACACTGAGATAATATCGCTGATTTTGGGAGCTGGCTGTCTGCCCAATCACATCTACGAGAATTCAAATACAGCTCTCCACCTGGCGGTGATAAACAATATAAGCATCGAGTCCATTAAAATGCTGATGCATCGCATCGACCTGAATCTTTTGTTGCAAACCAACGATGATGGTTACACAGTTCTGCACCTTGCTGTACGACACAATCAGTTCTTGGTTGCAGAAGCAATAATGGACATAATAGACGAACGGGAACTAAAAGACGCAGTGTACAGGAGAACGATGGAGGCTCCAAATTCGAATGAAACGGATGAGAAGGCCTTTTCCAAGTACTATGACCGTGCCTGCGAAAGACTGGAGCTGAGCAAGCATAAATTGAAGAATCGTCGACACAAACTGAATGTGCTAAATGCTTCGGAAGCTAAGGGCGGTAATCCGCCTCTTTTTTATGCAGTCGAAGGAGAGAGGGGTTCGTTTCAATGAAAATAGTAACTTTTCAAACTCGAGGATTTGGAGTGACATTACACATAGTTCTTAGAAATAATTCTCGAGTTGGAAAGGTGTTTCACATTTATTTACCTAACTAATTTTCTCTTATCTTATCTTTTTACAGAACACCTTTGCTATTTCCTGCTGGCACATTTGGCTGATCCCGAGGAGGAAAACTTAAGCGGGCATTCCCCGAAATCGTTCCACTACGAATACGCTCGCATTTTGCGTATAAACCTGAAAGTGGCCCGTGTCATGGAGAAAGTAGTTGGAATATTGAATTCTTGACATTAATTGTGTTTATTTTAAATATATCTTCTACTTAACCCCAGCTTAGCTCAAAATTGGTTTGTTTGAGCTTGGCTAAATTTATGGGTTGTAGAGAAGGAGGTAATCCCGTTTGTGGATGATTTTTCCAGGGCCATTTTGTGGATTTCTTTCTCTTACGGGAGTCGGATTTCTTTTTAGATAATACTGAAAACATGAACTTTAAGTCATATTTAATCTTATATATTTTTAAATTATCTTACCTAATTTTTCCAGTTCCTTTAATTCCTTCTCACTATAGTGACAATAAGTACAAAACAACTCGAATTTACAGTAGCCACTAAAGTATCGCTTACATGGAATTTTTCGACGTTCTTCAGTCAATATTTTCTTGGGATCTACAAGTTTTTTATGTTTTATTAATAATTTAGTTGTACTCAGTAGGGTAAATTGCTAACCTTCAAATTGACGCATATAATTGGTTTTTGCAATTGTGTGGGAGATACCATTGTTGTGCAATTTTCGCACATTTAAGTCGTTTTTCATAAAACAGCAACAGTAATCACAATAATAACTTTTTCCACCCATTGCTTAAAAACGTAAACAAAAAATTTGTTGCGTAGAGATGGCAAGCCGCTTGTTGCTGTTTTCGATAGAGTGTTTAAATATCGGTATTTTTTAGATATTGAAGTTGATATAACAATAATAAATAAAGATTAAGTTTGTTTAAGTTTTTAGGAACATAGTACACTCGAATTAATTTTAAATATTTGGAAGTTATGTATACAATATATAACAACTATTAAGTCATGGTGAATTTAACGCTACATTGAAAACAAGTAAATTAACCCCCTTTTTAAAATGTACATAAGTAAAATAAAGAATTAATCATGTCTTAATTATATACTTTAGAAAATTCACAAACAGAGCTTGCAAGTGAAACTATCGGATGAGGTTTATTGACCTTGAGCCCCCCATCACTTTCTGAGTGTGCAGATTTTTTCGCTGTGAATGGCAAATCGCTTGGCAGCCGGCGAGCGAAAGCGAGAACAAAGTAACACTTTTGCAATTTTTTTAATCCATAAATTTCTAACAATGACAACGTTGGACAACTACAAGCTGAGCTGTGAGCTCCTGGGCCACAGCATGGACGTGCGGGCGGTGGCAGTGGGGGGCAGTGCGCCCGAAGGGGGCCAGATTATATTGTCTGGTTCCCGGGACAAGAGTACCAAGCTCTGGCGTCCCAGCGGGTCAGTTTAGTTAATCTCTCCTTTACATACATGATTTCTAAGGTCCCTGGTAATCTCCTGTAGGAGCGAGTACTTGGAGAGCGTGACCCTGCAGGATCACAAGAACTTTATCTCGTACATTTACTTCCTGGAGTCGGAGCAGTGGATCTGCACGGCCAGCAATGACGCCACCATTTGCATTTACAAGCAGGATGCCGGATTTGTGCCTTTGATCACCCTGAAGGGTCACGAGTCCACGGTGTGTGCGCTCTCCGAAGGTTTAAATGCCCGCAGCCTCATCAGCGGCAGTTGGGACAAGACGGCCCGGGTGTGGTCCATCAGCGAGGCGGGCGATGTGACCTTCATTCCGCTGGAGGGCCACGAGGCGGCCGTTTGGGCAGTGGCCACGCTCAAGGAGCAGAGGAAGTACGTGACCGGCGGAGCCGACAAGAACATCTACTACTGGAACGAGAAGGGCGAAAAGCTCCGTCTGCTCAAGGGACACACGGACTGTGTGCGGGCTCTTATCGGCCTGGAGGCCAACACTCTGCTCTCCTGCGGCAATGACGCCGTGCTCCGCTTCTGGAACGAGGATGGCGAGTGCGTTCGCCAGTTGAGTGGGCACACTAACTACATCTATGCGATGGACAGGAACCAGGCTCTGGGCGATCAAGTGGTGGTTTCCTGCGGTGAGGACAGCACGCTGCGCATGTGGAATGTGATCACTGGGGATCAGCTGGGTGAACCCATCCTGCATCCCGCCATTTCAGTGTGGTCAGTGGCCTGCTTGAAGAACGGTGACATTGTTACTGGCTGCAGCGATGGTGTGGTGAGGGTTTTCAGCCAGGATCCGGCACGCCAAGCCAGCGAGGGACTCCGCAAAGCCTTTGACTTGTCAGTGGCCACGAGGAAGTCGCAGATGAACGAGGAAATCGGAGGTGTCAAGAAAACAGAGTGAGCATTTAATTCCTTTTGAAATCCATTATGATATTATCCTATGATGCATAGTTAGCTAAAAAAAATTTCATTCTTCAGCCTTCCAGGTCCGGAAGCCCTGTTGTCCAATGGCACTCGCGAGGGTCAAACGAAGATGGTGCGGCATGCTGATGGTTCCGTAAAATGCTACAGCTGGGATATGGGCAATTGGAACCTGGTGGGTGATGTGACCGGAGCCTCGGGAGGCACGCAGGCGAGCTCAGGCAAGAAGCTGCACGAAGGCAAGGAGTACGACTTTGTGTTCAACGTGGACATCTCCGACACCGAGCCACCCATCAAGCTGCCCTACAACCGCGGCGAGGATCCCTGGCAGGCGGCTCAGGCTTTCATCCATCGCCACAACCTCCCACAAGCCTACCTCGAGCAAGTGGCCAACTTTATAGTGAAGAACTCGGAAAGTGCGGGAGTGGTGCTGAATCAAGCACCCACTGGCTATCAGGATCCCTTCACCGGAGGATCACGCTATGTTCCTGGCTCGAGTAACACCAATGTAAGGAGTGGTGGCAATTTGGATCCCTTCACGGGAGCCTCGAGCTACTCCACTGGCAACAGCAACGCCCAGTCGCAGGTGGATGTGAACTTTGTGCGATCCGGGGACAAGCACTTCCCCGTGAGAAGCTACCGCACCTTTGACACCTGCGATGCGACCAAGGTTCTGGAAAAAATGAAGTGCGTAGTAAAATTGTACTTTCGTTTGTAAGTCACTAACTCCCTTTTCTTTTCAGGGAGTTCAATAACAAACTAACGCCTTCCGATGGCAAAGTGGGTGACGAAGTCTTGATGGCTGTCATCAAGCTAACAGAGCAAGCACCAGAACTGGACTTGACCTCCCTAGAAGCACTGATCATCCTGCTGAAGTGGCCAGCGGCTATGCTCTTTCCCGTGCTGGACATCCTTCGCCTGGCCGTGAGGAACGAGCCCATCTTCAGCGTCCTGAACAACAGCCACAACTTCCTAGGGATTGTGATCCCCCAGCTGACCGGATCGGCGGCCAACCAGCTAATGGTGGTGCGCTGCTTGGCCAATAGCTTGAGCCACACCACCGGACGGCAGCAGGTGGAGTCTCACCTGCCAGAGATCATCGAGCTTGTGGGTGGCATCAAGGCGGGCAGTGCAAATCTGCAGATAGCTGTGGCCACCTTCTATTTGAACGTGACCATCTCGCAGGCGGTGGGCGGCGCCAAGTCGGAAGTGTGTCATGTGGTCACCTCCGGAGTGGTGGAGTTGCTCAAGTGGGCCAAGGATCTGGAGGCCTGCTACCGTTCCATGCAGGCCATCGGTAACCTGACGACCACTTCCTGCGGCCAGGAGACCGTCGCCCAGGTGGTGTCCGTGGACTATGTGATGGACAAGCTGCGGGAGCTGACCAACACGCCGCAGAGCGAGAACTTCAGCAAGGTGAACTCGGTGGGCCAGGCCCTGCTCGCTGCCTTTTAGGATCTCCATCTCCGCCCCCCGGCACACGATCAGTCTAAATTATAAATATTGGAGCAAGTTTTTTCTAAATACACATTATACACGCTAATCTATTTTAAATTTGGAGTGCTCGGGCTTCTCCGCCGACGACGAAGACTCTGGTGGATGGTGTCGGTTGTTAATCCTGTCCAGCAGCTCATGCTTCCAGCGCTCCTCGGGCACTCCCTTGGCCCAATCTGGTACTGTGACGTTTGGTAGGGTTATTGTGGACATGGCCTTGAGGATCTGAAATGGAAGGATAGGAAATAGGAATATTGCAGATGACCTTTTCACTTTTATATATATTTTGACCTGCTCTGTTCGCGTCTTATCCAGCTCCATTTGCAGCTCCCTTGGTCTTGGTTCACTCCACACTTGTCGCTCGATTTCCACATCAGCGGGCTCAATGGGCGGCATATTGGGATCGCCATGTGTGACCGGAGCGGTCATTAAATCGATATCGTCGTCGTCATCACCAGTTGCCGCCTCCTGCTCCCTGTGTGTCTCCTCGAAGCCCGCTCCATCGTTGTCCTCATCCAGGGCCAGTGGTTGGTAGCCATCGTAAGCATCCAAGTCATCATCCTCCTCGCTCTCCACTCCAACCCGCGGATGGTCAACAGGAGGAGTTGGAAATATCTCCTGACAAGGATCTGTAGGTAATTCCGGACTTCCCATTGTTGTTATTAAAAAAAACAAATTTTAGACTTCTCTTCGATAACGATAGGCGATGGGTTAAGTGCTGCAAAGTGCAAAAATATGCAGTGCTTGCTAAGCAAGATTACCGTTAGAATTAAAATTGAAAAACTCAGTTAGGTTTTCAGGTACTTTAAAAATAATAATTTTTTTAAGAATAATATTAAATTATATTATTTTTTATTATTATTATTATTATATTATTTAAATTAATATTTTTTACAAAAACTTGGACGACCTGTGTTATCTTACTAATATTATTTAAAAATTAAGTCCGTCTGCTTAAAAGCAATTTTTACCCATACTTTAGCTTTAAGTTTTATTATTGTTTTTATTATTGTTTAATAGAACTGTTTAAATAGAACTGCTAATGTTTTTTCTTGTTTTTTAGGTATTTTCGATCGTATCTTGCTGATATTATTTGTAAATTTGTTGTAGTTGTAGCTGTTTGTCAATTGTATCTAGGGAAAAGTTTAGATATACAGGTTAATAACTTTTCAATAAAAGGTTGTAATATTGAATACTTACGGGAATCTTACGGTTCAATCAACGTAGATAGTCTCGACCACTTTCTTCTCCTGTGCAGGATTCATTCCTATCTTTATCCCAAAACGCTTTCTCCTCCAGGTCTTCCGGCTCCTCCGGTTCCTCCTACGCCGTTTCTTGGGATTCTCTTCCTCCACCTCGTCAATATCATCGTCATCGCCTTCGTCCTCGTCAAGCTGAGAAATTAGTTCTTCGTCTTTCTGTCCCTTCTTGAAAGCGCGGAACGCCTTAAGAGCTTCCCTGCGGACCAGGCGACACGGGAGCTGGCTAAATGCCCCGCTTCAGCACCAATTCCAAGGACTTCGTCCCCAAGCTGATGGTCATCAGCTGGCCGCTACTTGTCTTCTTACTGCGGACGACAGCCCAAGTTTTGGACTGCAGATCTGTGTTCTGATTAATTAAAAAATTCAGAATGTCTTTATCGGTCTCTTCAGCAGCGAGTGGCACAAGGATTTCAAACGCCTTTAAACGCCTGCAAGAACCTCTTTAACATCAGCGGCTTCCAAATCCATTTTATGAATTAGATTTTAATAGAATATTCTGCCAAAATAAATTTGATTCGTCTGCCTTGAAGGACAGTATTGACTAAATAAACTGAGCTGCTGAAAAATCAAAAAGTAATTTTTGTGGAAAGGACTGACAGCAACTCATCATGGCCTGCTTTGCGAGTGACTCCCGGAAACAGAAGACACGTATTTTTTAATTTTGTTTAAGTTGTTTGTTGTGGCACGGTACCATCTCTAAAAAGCATCCTAAAATTCCAGTGGGAACTACAAGTGGATTATAAAGGGGCTCACTAACAACGTATTTCCTTACCGAACTAACAGCTTTAAGCGCAATACAAACATATACATACATAAATCCCTCGATTAAGGTGAATATATACTTTAATACATGTAATTGGGGGCAAAAGTCGCAGCAGCTGTGCTGCCCGCATCGGAAGCCCCCACTTTCTGCAGCGGCACAATCGTAGACTTAATATCTATCTTCGAGGTCTTACGCAGCTCCGTGGCCCTGTGCTGCAGTTGCAGGGTGCACTCGTTGCTGGCTCCGTTTAGGGAAAGATGTGCGCACTCTTTCTCCAGAAGCATGGCCAAGGCCTCCAGCAACTCCACGAATCCCAGGGCCAAGGTAACCCGCCGAATCCGATTAAGCTCCTTGTAGAAATTCTGCGGTAATCCCACAGAGCACATCCCACGGAACGGTTGGGATTTTCAAAAGATGTGAAACTCCGATTCCCACTGGCCACATCCACCATCCACCATCCAAATACAGTGTCTCACAGCTTATGTAATGTACCCTCCTATCAAAAAAAAATAATAATCTAAAAAAAAAAAAAAGCCAAATGAGGTAAGCCAAAAATTTTAAAAAAATTTTTTTTATAATAAACTAAAAAATTTTTTTAAAATTATATTTAAAAAAAAAAAATATAAAAAAACAATTAAAAAAAAAAATTTATAAAAAAAAAAAAATTTTTTTTTTTTTTTTTTTTATTTTTAAAAAAAAAAAAAAAAAAAAAAAAAAAAAAAAAAAAAAAAAAAAAATTTAAAAATAAAAAAAAAAAAAAAAAAAAAAAAAAAAAAAAAAAAAAAAAAAAAAAAAAAAAAAGCAAAAAAAAAAAAAAAAACTGAAGCAGGTCCATCCTGATACCGGCATTTTTCGTCGAAGGCGATGAGCATCATGAACAGCTTTGTGAATGATATCTTCGAGCGCATTGCTGCCGAGGCGTCTCGCCTGGCGCACTACAACAAGCGCTCGACCATCACCAGTCGGGAAATCCAAACGGCTGTTCGCCTGCTCCTGCCCGGAGAGTTGGCCAAGCACGCCGTCAGTGAGGGAACCAAGGCTGTCACCAAGTACACCAGCTCCAAGTAATTTTCTATTGCTGCAGAAGCGGAGAAAGATCCAAAACGGCCCTTTTCAGGGCCACAACAATACTTACCAAAGAATTTAGTTTTCAATATGCTACTTGCCATAAAATATATGACTCTTTCGAAATTATGGACATGTTTATTTGAATGTTGCAATAGCGTTGTTAGTAAAACCTGACATGCACTAACACACACTTTGTTCACAGAACACATTAAAAATTATTATCAACTGGTCGCATCGTTCCCAGTATATTCCGAAATTACAGACTAAGATTAACAAGCATGTATCGCCAAATACAACCTTTGCGCATTCTGACCGAGAAAAGGTTGTCCAGACACCTTTGTAGATGTGCGGACACGCTAATATCGACTCGTACCTAATATTAGCTTTAAGACATAAATATTATGTAAAAAGTAATGTAAAAGTGCTTATAGGTAATTGATTATTTCTGTCTCTTTTAAACGAACGTTGTAGCCCTGAAAAGGGCTTGTTTCAACTAATCTCAGATTCGAAATCAAAGATTACGATTGCGAGCATGTACAGGTACTGTACTACTTCACAATTTACTTCTTGGCCGCCGTAGTCTTTGCTTTCGGCTTCTTAGCTGTAGCTGGAGCAGCTGCTTTCTTTACCGTCTTTTTGGGCTTGGCAGACGCCGCTGGCTTGGCCTTTACAGCTTTGGCCGCCTTTGGCTTCGCTGCGGCCGACTTGGCCTTGGTTGCTACTGGCTTTGCCTTCACGGTTCCCGTTTTCTTCACATCCTTGGCCTTTGCCTTCTCGGTTTTCTTCTTCTCGGCGGTCTTTTTGGTGGCCACAGCCTTCTTAGCCTTGGGCTTCTTGTCAGCAGCTCCGGCAGCTTTCTTGGCTCCGGTTGCGGCTCCGGTCTTCTTGGTGGCCACCTTCTTGCTTTTGACTTTCTTCTCAGCAGACGCAACCTTCGGCTTGGGATCCTTCTTGGCGGAGGCCGACAGTTTGAATGAACCAGACGCACCCTTTCCCTTGGTTTGGATCAACTTTCCATTGACAACGGCCGATTTCAAGTACTTCTTGATGAACGGAGCCAGTTTCTGGGCGTCGCATTTGTAGGTGGCAGTGATATATTTCTTGATGGCCAGAAGCGATGAACCGCCGCGTTCCTTCAAGTTCTTAATAGAAGCGTCCACCATTTGCTGGGTTGGCGGATGCGATGGCGGCGCAGCGGCCTTCTTTGCCTTTGTGGCAGCGGATCCAGCTGCCTTTTTGGCGGCCACCTTCTTCTCAGCTGGCGCTGGTGGGGCAGCCACTGGGGAAGCGGACGTTGCAACTGCAGAATCAGACATTTTTCTTCACTAAAACACACTTTTTTGCTTTGAAAATGGCGCGCGCGCTTCTTACCGACCTCCTTCGTTCGGATGAGAATCGAGGAGGAGAGCACTTCAACTATGAGTCGGGCATCGGTCATTTGCGCTGCTGATGTTTGATTAAAGTGCAAACTTATTTTCTTGTTTTTAGTGTTTAAGATATTTAATTGAAACTTTGTTTTTATTGTTCCATATTCTTAAATGTTTCAAAAAGCAATAAGTATTTTAAAAATGCAAATATCTGAACTTGGTGACTTGTTATTGATGCATGAATTCGAACATTGACATTTGTACCCTGAACAATTTGTAAAAAAACACAATTTAAAATTACAAAACCTATAAATATCAAAGTAATTTTTAACAAAAAATGAAGTTTGAACTTTGTTCTTCTATAAAAGTGAAAAAGATAATCACTTTTCATTAATTACGGTATTTTATTAGCTCTTTTAAGTTGACCCTAGGCTTCATAATAAGTTGCCTTTCTGGGTACATTTGGTAATAGTTTTGGGAATGGAAAAAATATAAATGTTTTAAAATAAAGTAGTTATTTTTGATTTTCTTAAATAACTCATTCATATGTTCCAGGCTATTCAAGTTTCCTGGCATATTTGTGTATATTTTGCCCAAAATAAGACACTTTGTTCCCCATATAAAAATCACTCCGTGGTCATGCTTAATTCAACATCAAAGAAAAAATGTAAGATATCAATTTTTTAGAAATAGCTTTTATTAATTTAATAAATAAAAGAGTCACCATCATGGAAAAATGATTTGTAGTTAGTGTTTCACCGTTTATCGATTTTTTAGTGAACTTTTAAATTGGAGACAGAGAACATTTGCTGTTGTATGCTGGCCTACACATATAAATTTTGCACAAAATCTTAAATTAATAAAGTAATCAAAATAATCGTTACTTTTGATAGTTAATTATTGAAACTAATAGACTTACGTCTATCCAACTTTCAAATCTTGAAATAAAATATCTAGAATTTATAAATTTTTCGCCCAAAATAAAACTTTTTGTTCCCCGTATAGAAATCACTCCAAGGTCATGCTAAATTCAACATCAAAGAAAAAATTTAAGATGCCATTTTTTTTATAAATTGGTTTCATTAATTTAACAAATAAAAGAGTCACCATCATGGAAAAATGAATTGTAGTTAGTGTTTCACCGATTATCGATTTTTTAGTGAACATTTGCTTGTGTATGCTGGCCTTCACAATAGGTTAAAAAAAAAATCAAAATAATTGTTACTATTGGTACTTATTTACTGAACTCAGTTCATTTAGGTCTACCCTACGTTAAAAACTTGAAATTAAGTATTCAAAATTTTCAACTCGGTTGAAAATTTAATTTTTCAAAAAGTAAAAGTACTTAAACATACACCACAGTATCAATAAAAATCGGTGCCCTTTAGTCTTCTGCAACACAGTGCAGAACGTTATTGTTTTTATTTAATTTCTTATTATTAAATCGTGTATTACAACAATGCTTCAACCAAAGCGAATTCGTTTTGTGCAGTCAGCCCATCCCTATATTAGAAACACAATGACAAAATAATTTTTAATAAACTACATATAACGCGTGCGATGAAAAATTAATCTCGTTGTATAAATTTCTATTTGTGGTCCTGAAAAGGACCGATTTGTACAATGTATGTTAGCGCATAGTCGCCAGTTGAAGCTGAAGCAGCCTCAACTTAAGCACGCTCGCCACGAATGCGACGGGCCAACTGGATGTCCTTGGGCATGATTGTGACACGCTTGGCATGGATCGCACACAAGTTGGTATCTTCAAAGAGGCCAACCAGATAGGCTTCGCTAGCTTCCTGCAGAGCCATCACCGCCGAACTCTGGAATCGCAAGTCAGTCTTGAAGTCCTGAGCGATTTCACGCACCAGCCGCTGGAAGGGCAGTTTGCGGATCAGCAGCTCGGTACTCTTCTGGTAGCGACGGATCTCACGAAGGGCCACAGTTCCGGGGCGATAGCGATGGGGCTTCTTCACGCCTCCGGTGGCTGGGGCACTCTTGCGAGCGGCCTTAGTAGCCAGTTGTTTGCGTGGCGCCTTGCCACCAGTCGATTTGCGAGCGGTCTGCTTGGTACGAGCCATTTTCTATTTTCTTCGTTTCACTGTTCTGTTTACCTCACCTTTCAACGTTTCAACGTCTGAAAACACAATAAACGATCGGCGCATTTGCTACCCACTTATATAGCAAAACGTGGAGGGTTGAAAAGAGAGAGAAGCAGAGGCCATCTCATTTGCCGAGCGAAGAGCGAGACGAGCATATCGTTCGGACTCACTCGGGAGCGAGGGTTTTAGGTATAAATAGGGGCACGCCGAAAATTTGGAATTAGTTCTTCAGTGACTTTCGTGCGTTAAAAGTGTGTTAAAAGTAAGAAAGAGTGAAAATGACTGGTCGTGGTAAAGGAGGCAAGGGCTTGGGAAAAGGTGGCGCCAAGCGTCATCGCAAAGTGCTGCGTGATAACATCCAGGGTATCACGAAGCCAGCTATCCGCCGTTTGGCTCGCCGTGGCGGTGTGAAGCGCATCTCTGGACTCATTTACGAGGAAACGCGTGGTGTTCTGAAAGTGTTCTTGGAGAACGTTATCCGTGATGCAGTCACCTACACCGAACACGCCAAGAGGAAGACTGTCACAGCCATGGATGTTGTGTACGCTCTGAAGAGGCAAGGCCGCACCCTGTACGGTTTCGGCGGTTAAAAAATTAGTACAACTAGTACTTCAGCAACAATCGGTCCTTTTCAGGACCACCATTCAATTCTCAAAGGAGACAAATTTTCAAACAGGCTTATGGTTTTTATTGGTCGGGAATTTCCAAGTGGGCCGGCGGGAACTGCAGGTAGACAGATGTGCTGCAAATCGTGCGTACTGTACCACTTCTAGATACTGCCTGCATTCGGTGCTTAGGACCATTATAGTACTATATTGCAAAACCCTTCCCTTTTTCCTTTTTTGATACTGTACTGTATGAGCATTTGTGAAAGCAAGTTTACTGAATATTTTACGCTGCTGGGTTATTGCTGCAGAGCGAGCGCTCCCAAAAATGTTAATGTTCCCGAATGTTCTTTTGTGGAGACTGTACTAGTTTCCAGACTCTTGTTTTCGTAAGAGATTCTCTTTCGCATTGTTTTGTTGAGAATATGTACCATACTTTTCGTTTCAACAACCCTATTTATAGCTTTATTTAAAGTAGATATTTGAAATCTTTCATTATTCTTTTGTCAAAATTTGGTCGTCCTGAAAAGGACGGTTTGGTTTATATGTGTATATGTACAAGTATGTAAGATTTGGCGCCACTTTAAGAATGCTTAAGCCTTCTTCTCGGTCTTCTTGGGCAACAGAACAGCCTGGATGTTGGGCAAAACTCCACCCTGGGCAATGGTGACACCAGAGAGCAGCTTGTTCAACTCCTCGTCGTTGCGAATGGCCAGCTGCAGATGACGCGGGATAATCCTCGTCTTCTTGTTGTCACGAGCAGCATTGCCAGCCAACTCGAGCACCTCAGCGGCCAGATATTCCATCACGGCAGCCAGGTAAACTGGAGCGCCGGCACCAACACGCTCGGCATAGTTTCCCTTGCGGAGCAGACGGTGAATACGGCCCACTGGGAACTGAAGACCAGCACGGTTGGAGCGGGACTTTGCCTTTCCCTTCACTTTTCCACCTTTTCCACGACCAGACATTTTGCTTTATTTCACTTAGTTCACTTCACACACGAATATCCACGAATGGGCCCCAGGCTCAGATATTTATACTTTTTCGTCTGCCTGCGCGTTCAGTCAGGGGTGGGTTCCTAAGACCTGAAAAGATTGCCCGAAAAAAAGTTTAAAGTGAACACGTTTGGCGCGCTAACACCATAAGTGAATTGTGAATTGTTTGTGAAGTGAAATAATGCCGCCAAAAACTAGTGGAAAGGCAGCCAAGAAGGCTGGCAAGGCTCAGAAGAACATCACCAAGACCGACAAGAAGAAGAAGCGCAAGAGGAAGGAGAGCTATGCCATCTACATTTACAAGGTCCTGAAGCAGGTCCATCCTGATACCGGCATTTCGTCGAAGGCGATGAGCATCATGAACAGCTTTGTGAATGATATCTTCGAGCGCATTGCTGCCGAGGCGTCTCGCCTGGCGCACTACAACAAGCGCTCGACCATCACCAGTCGGGAAATCCAAACGGCTGTTCGCCTGCTCCTGCCCGGAGAGTTGGCCAAGCACGCCGTCAGTGAGGGAACCAAGGCTGTCACCAAGTACACCAGCTCCAAGTAATTTTCTATTGCTGCAGAAGCGGAGAAAGATCCAAAACGGCCCTTTTCAGGGCCACAACAATACTTACCAAAGAATTTAGTTTTCAATATGCTACTTGCCATAAAATATGACTTTCGAAATTGGACATTGGACATGTTTATTTGAATGTTGCAATAGCGTTGATAATAAAACCTGCCATATATTAACATACACTTTGTTCACAGAACACATCGCATCGGTCGCATCGGTCGCATCGTTCCCAGTATATTCCGAAAATAGTTATAGACTAAGATTAACAAGCATGTATCGCCAAATACAACCTTTGCGCATTCTGACCCAGAAAAGGTTGTCCAGACACCTTTGTAGATGGGCGGACATGCAAATATCAACTCGTACCTAATATTAGCTTTACGACATAAATATTATATAAAAAGTAATGTAAAAGTGCTTATAGTTAATTGATTATTTCTGTCTCTTTCAAACGAACGTTGTAGCCCTGAAAAGGGCTTGTTTCAACTAATCTCAGATTCGAAATCAAAGATTACGATTGCGAGCATGTACAGGTACTGTACTACTTCACAATTTACTTCTTGGCCGCCGTAGTCTTTGCTTTCGGCTTCTTAGCTGTAGCTGGAGCAGCTGCTTTCTTTACCGTCTTTTTGGGCTTGGCAGACGCCGCAGGCTTGGCTTTAGCAGCTTTGGCCGCCTTTGGCTTCGCTGCGGCCGACTTGGCCTTGGTTGCTACTGGCTTTGCCTTCACGGTTCCCGTTTTCTTCACATCCTTGGCCTTTGCCTTCTCGGTTTTTCTTCTTCTCGGCGGTCTTTTTGGTGGCCACAGCCTTCTTAGCCTTGGGCTTCTTGTCAGCAGCTCCGGCAGCTTTCTTGGCTCCGGTTGCGGCTCCGGTCTTCTTGGTGGCCACCTTCTTGCTTTTGACTTTCTTCTCAGCAGACGCAACCTTCGGCTTGGGATCCTTCTTGGCGGAGGCCGACAGTTTGAATGAACCAGACGCACCCTTTCCCTTGGTTTGGATCAACTTTCCATTGACAACGGCCGATTTCAAGTACTTCTTGATGAACGGAGCCAGTTTCTGGGCGTCGCATTTGTAGGTGGCAGTGATATATTTCTTGATGGCCAGAAGCGATGAACCGCCGCGTTCCTTCAAGTTCTTAATAGAAGCGTCCACCATTTGCTGGGTTGGCGGATGCGATGGCGGCGCAGCGGCCTTCTTTGCCTTTGTGGCAGCGGATCCAGCTGCCTTTTTGGCGGCCACCTTCTTCTCAGCTGGCGCTGGTGGGGCAGCCACTGGGGAAGCGGACGTTGCAACTGCAGAATCAGACATTTTTCTTCACTAAAACACACTTTTTTGCTTTGAAAATGGCGCGCGCGCTTCTTACCGACCTCCTTCGTTCGGATGAGAATCGAGGAGGAGAGCACTTCAACTATGAGTCTGGCATCGGTCATTTGCGCTGCTGATGTTTGATTAAAGTGCAAACTTATTTTCTTGTTTTTAGTGTTTAAGATATTTAATCGAAACTTTGTTTTTATTGTTCCATATTCATAAATGTTTCAAAAAACAATAAGTATTTTAAAAATGTAAATATCTGGACTTGGTGACTTGTTATTGATGCATGAATTCGAACATTGACATTTGTACCCTGAACAATTTGTAAAAAAACATAATTTAAAATTAGAAAACCTATAAATATCAAAGCAATTTTTAACAAAAAATGAAGTTTGAACTTTGTTCTTCTGTAAAAGTGAAAAAGATAATCACTTTTCATTAATTACGGTATTTTATTAGCTCTTTAAAGTTGACCCTAGGCTTCATAATAAGTTGCCTTTCTGGGTACATTTGGTAATAGTTTTGGGAATGGAAAAAATATAAATGTTTTGAAATAAAGTAGTTATTTTCGATTTTCTTAAATAAATCATTCATATGTACCAGTCCATTAAAGTTTCCAGGCATGTTTGTGAATATTTTGCCCAAAATAAGACACTTTGTTCCCCATATAAAAATCACTCCGTGGTCATGCTAAATTTAACATCAAAGAAAAAATGTAAGATATCAATTTTTTAGAAATTGCTTTTATTAATTTAATAAAAAAAAGAGTCACCATCATGGACAAATGATTTGTAGTTAGCGTTTCACCGTTTATCGATTTTTTAGTGAACTTTTAAGTTGGAGCTAGAGAACATTTGATGTCTTATGCTGGCCTACACATATAAGTTTTGCACAAAATCTTAAATTAATAAAGTAATCAAAATAATTGTTACTTTTGATAGTTAATTATTGAAACTAATAGACTTACGTCTATCCTACTTTCAAAACTTGAAATAAAATATCTAGAATTTGTAAATTTTTCGCCCAAAATAAAAGTTTTTGTTCCCCGTATAGAAATCACTCCGAGGTCATGCTAAATTCAACATCAAAGAAAAAATGTAAGATGCCATTTTTTTATAAATTGGTTTCATTAATTTAACAAATAAAAGAGTCACCATCATGGAAAAATGAATTGTAGTTAGTGTTTCACCGATTATCGATTTTTTAGTGAACTCTTAACATTTTAGAGAACATTTGCTGTTGTATGCTGGCCTACACATATAAGTTTTAAACAAAAAAAATCAAAATAATTGTTACTTTTGGTACTTATTTACTGAATTCAGTTCATTTAGGTCTACCCTACGTTAAAAACTTGAATTGTATTCAAAATTTTCAACCCAGTTGAAACTTTAATTTTTCAAAAAGTAAAAGTACTTAAACATACACCACAGTATCAAAAAAATCGGTGCCCTTTAGTGTTCTGCAACACAGTGCAGAACGGTATTATTGTTTTTAATTAATTTATTATTAAATCGGGTATTACAACAATGCTTCAACCAAAGCGAATTTGTTTTGTGCAGTCAGCCCATCCCTATATGAGAAACACAATGACAAAAAAATGTTTAATAAACTATAACGCGTGCGATGAAAAATTAATCTCATTGTATAAATTTCTATTTGTGGTCCTGAAAAGGACCGATTTGTACAATGTATGTTAGCGCATAGTCGCCAGTTGAAGCTGAAGCAGCCTCAACTTAAGCACGCTCGCCACGAATGCGACGGGCCAACTGGATGTCCTTGGGCATGATTGTGACACGCTTGGCATGGATCGCACACAAGTTGGTATCTTCAAAGAGGCCAACCAGATAGGCTTCGCTAGCTTCCTGCAGAGCCATCACCGCCGAACTCTGGAATCGCAAGTCAGTCTTGAAGTCCTGAGCGATTTCACGCACCAGCCGCTGGAAGGGCAGTTTGCGGATCAGCAGCTCGGTACTCTTCTGGTAGCGACGGATCTCACGAAGGGCCACAGTTCCGGGGCGATAGCGATGGGGCTTCTTCACGCCTCCGGTGGCTGGGGCACTCTTGCGAGCGGCCTTAGTAGCCAGTTGTTTGCGTGGCGCCTTGCCACCAGTCGATTTGCGAGCGGTCTGCTTGGTACGAGCCATTTTCTATTTTCTTCGTTTCACTGTTCTGTTCACCTCACCTTTCAACGTTTCAACGTCTGAAAACACAATAAACGATCGGCGCATTTGCTACCCACTTATATAGCAAAACGTGGAGGGTTGAAAAGAGAGAGAAGCAGAGGCCATCTCATTTGCCGAGCGAAGAGCGAGACGAGCATATCGTTCGGACTCACTCGGGAGCGAGGGTTTTAGGTATAAATAGGGGCACGCCGAAAATTTGGAATTAGTTCTTCAGTGACTTTCGTGCGTTAAAAGTGTGTTAAAAGTAAGAAAGAGTGAAAATGACTGGTCGTGGTAAAGGAGGCAAGGGCTTGGGAAAAGGTGGCGCCAAGCGTCATCGCAAAGTGCTGCGTGATAACATCCAGGGTATCACGAAGCCAGCTATCCGCCGTTTGGCTCGCCGTGGCGGTGTGAAGCGCATCTCTGGACTCATTTACGAGGAAACGCGTGGTGTTCTGAAAGTGTTCTTGGAGAACGTTATCCGTGATGCAGTCACCTACACCGAACACGCCAAGAGGAAGACTGTCACAGCCATGGATGTTGTGTACGCTCTGAAGAGGCAAGGCCGCACCCTGTACGGTTTCGGCGGTTAAGAAATTAGTACAACTAGTACTTCAGCAACAATCGGTCCTTTTCAGGACCACCATTCAATTCTCAAAGGAGACAAATTTTCAAACAGGCTTATGGTTTTTATTGGTCGGGAATTTCCAAGTGGGCCGGCGGGAACTGCAGGTAGACAGATGTGCTGCAAATCGTGCGTACTGTACCACTTCTAGATACTGCCTGCATTCGGTGCTTAGGACCATTATAGTACTATATTGCAAAACCCTTCCCTTTTTCCTTTTTTGATACTGTACTGTATGAGCATTTGTGAAAGCAAGTTTACTGAATATTTTACGCTGCTGGGTTATTGCTGCAGAGCGAGCGCTCCCAAAAATGATAATGTTTCCGAATGTTCTTTTGTGGAGACTGTACTAGTTTCCAGACTCTTTTTTCGTAAGAGATTCTCTTTCGCATTGTTTTGTTGAGAATATGTACCATCCTTTTGGTTTCAACAACCCTATTTATAGCTTTATTTAAAGTATATAATTGAAAACATTCATTATTCTTTTGTCAAAATTTGGTCGTCCTGAAAAGGACGGTTTGGTTTATATGTGTATATGTACAAGTATGTAAGATTTGGCGCCACTTTAAGAATGCTTAAGCCTTCTTCTCGGTCTTCTTGGGCAGCAGAACAGCCTGGATGTTGGGCAAAACTCCACCCTGGGCAATGGTGACACCAGAGAGCAGCTTGTTCAACTCCTCGTCGTTGCGAATGGCCAGCTGCAGATGACGCGGGATAATCCTCGTCTTCTTGTTGTCACGAGCAGCATTGCCAGCCAACTCGAGCACCTCAGCGGCCAGATATTCCATCACGGCAGCCAGGTAAACTGGAGCGCCGGCACCAACACGCTCGGCATAGTTTCCCTTGCGGAGCAGACGGTGAATACGGCCCACTGGGAACTGAAGACCAGCACGGTTGGAGCGGGACTTTGCCTTTCCCTTCACTTTTCCACCTTTTCCACGACCAGACATTTTGCTTTATTTCACTTAGTTCACTTCACACACGAATATCCACGAATGGGCCCCAGGCTCAGATATTTATACTTTTTCGTCTGCCTGCGCGTTCAGTCAGGGGTGGGTTCCTAAGACCTGAAAAGATTGCCCGAAAAAAGTTTAAAGTGAACACGTTTGGCGCGCTAACACCATAAGTGAATTGTGAACTGTTTGTGAAGTGAAATAATGCCGCCAAAAACTAGTGGAAAGGCAGCCAAGAAGGCTGGCAAGGCTCAGAAGAACATCACCAAGACCGACAAGAAGAAGAAGCGCAAGAGGAAGGAGAGCTATGCCATCTACATTTACAAGGTCCTGAAGCAGGTCCATCCTGATACCGGCATTTCGTCGAAGGCGATGAGCATCATGAACAGCTTTGTGAATGATATCTTCGAGCGCATTGCTGCCGAGGCGTCTCGCCTGGCGCACTACAACAAGCGCTCGACCATCACCAGTCGGGAAATCCAAACGGCTGTTCGCCTGCTCCTGCCCGGAGAGTTGGCCAAGCACGCCGTCAGTGAGGGAACCAAGGCTGTCACCAAGTACACCAGCTCCAAGTAATTTTCTATTGCTGCAGAAGCGGAGAAAGATCCAAAACGGCCCTTTTCAGGGCCACAACAATACTTACCAAAGAATTTAGTTTTCAATATGCTACTTGCCATAAAATATATGACGCTTTCGAAATTATGGACATGTTCATTTGATTGTTGCAATAGTAAATAATAAAACCTGCCATACATTAACATACACTTTGTTCACAGAACACATTAAAAATTATTATCAACTGGTCGCATCGTTCCCAGTATATTCCGAAAATAGTTATAGACTAAGATTAACAAGCATGTATCGCCAAATACAACCTTTGCGCATTCTGACCGAGAAAAGGTTGTCCAGACACCTTTGTAGATGGGCGGACATGCTAATATCGACTCGACTTTAAGACATAAATATTATATAAAAAGTAATGTAAAAGTGCTTATAGTTAATTGATTATTTCTGTCTCTTTTAAACGAACGTTGTAGCCCTGAAAAGGGCTTGTTTCAACTAATCTCAGATTCGAAATCAAAGATTACGATTGCGAGCATGTACAGGTACTGTACTACTTCACAATTTACTTCTTGGCCGCCGTAGTCTTTGCTTTCGGCTTCTTAGCTGTAGCTGGAGCAGCTGCTTTCTTTACCGTCTTTTTGGGCTTGGCAGACGCCGCAGGCTTGGCTTTAGCAGCTTTGGCCGCCTTTGGCTTCGCTGCGGCCGACTTGGCCTTGGTTGCTACTGGCTTTGCCTTCACGGTTCCCGTTTTCTTCACATCCTTGGCCTTTGCCTTCTCGGTTTTCTTCTTCTCGGCGGTCTTTTTGGTGGCCACAGCCTTCTTAGCCTTGGGCTTCTTGTCAGCAGCTCCGGCAGCTTTCTTGGCTCCGGTTGCGGCTCCGGTCTTCTTGGTGGCCACCTTCTTGCTTTTGACTTTCTTCTCAGCAGACGCAACCTTCGGCTTGGGATCCTTCTTGGCGGAGGCCGACAGTTTGAATGAACCAGACGCACCCTTTCCCTTGGTTTGGATCAACTTTCCATTGACAACGGCCGATTTCAAGTACTTCTTGATGAACGGAGCCAGTTTCTGGGCGTCGCATTTGTAGGTGGCAGTGATATATTTCTTGATGGCCAGAAGCGATGAACCGCCGCGTTCCTTCAAGTTCTTAATAGAAGCGTCCACCATTTGCTGGGTTGGCGGATGCGATGGCGGCGCAGCGGCCTTCTTTGCCTTTGTGGCAGCGGATCCAGCTGCCTTTTTGGCGGCCACCTTCTTCTCAGCTGGCGCTGGTGGGGCAGCCACTGGGGAAGCGGACGTTGCAACTGCAGAATCAGACATTTTTCTTCACTAAAACACACTTTTTTGCTTTGAAAATGGCGCGCGCGCTTCTTACCGACCTCCTTCGTTCGGATGAGAATCGAGGAGGAGAGCACTTCAACTATGAGTCTGGCATCGGTCATTTGCGCTGCTTATGTTTGATTAAAGTGCAAACTTATTTTCTTGTTTTTAGTGTTTAAGATATTTAATCGATACTTTGTTTTTATTGTTCCGTATTCTTAAATGTTTCAAAAAGCAATAAGCATTTTAAAAATGCAAATATCTGGACTTGGTGGCTTGTAATTGATGCATGAATTCGAACATTGACATTTGTACCCTGAACAATTTGTGAAAAAACATAATTTAAAATTAGAAAACCTATAAATATCAAAGCAATTTTTAACAAAAAATGAAGTTTGAACTTTGTTCTTCTGTAAAAGTGAAAAAGATAATCACTTTTCATTAATTACGGTATTTTATTAGCTCTTTTAAGTTGACCCTAGGCTTCATAATAAGTTGCCTTTCTGGGTACATTTGGTAATAGTTTTGGGAATGGAAAAAATATAAATGTTTTAAAATAAAGTAGTTATTTTTGATTTTCTTAAATAAATCATTCATATGTACCAGGCCATTCAAGTTTCCAGGCATATTTGTGAATATTTTGCCCAAAATAAGACACTTTGTTCCCCATATAAAAATCACTCCGTGGTCATGCTAAATTCAACATCAAAGAAAAAATGTAAGATATCAATTTTTTAGAAATTGCTTTTATTAATTTAATAAATAAAAGAGTCACCATCATGGACAAATGATTTGTAGTTAGTGTTTCACCGTTTATCGATTTTTTAGTGAACTTTTAAATTGGAGATAGAGAACATTTGCTGTTGTATGCTGGCCTACACATATAAATTTTGCACAAAATCTTAAATTAATAAAGTAATCAAAATAATCGTTACTTTTGATAGTTAATTATTGAAACTAAATAGACTAATACGTCTTTCCTACTTTCAAAACTTGAAATAAAATATCTAGAATTTTTAAATTTTTCGCCCAAAATAAAACTTTTTGTTCCTCGTATAGAAATCACTCCGAGGTCATGCTAAATTCAACATCAAAGAAAAAATCGTAAGATGCCAATTTTTTTATACATTTTTTTCATTAATTTAACAAATAAAAGAGTCACCATCATGGAAAAATGAATTGTAGTTAGTGTTTCACCGATTATCGATTTTTTAGTGAACTCTTAACATTTTAGAGAACATTTGCTGTTGTATGCTGGCCTTCACATATAAGTTTTAAACAAAAAAAATCAAAATAATTGTTACTTTTGGTACTTATTTACTGAATTCAGTTCATTTAGGTCTACCCTACGTTAAAAACTTGAAATTAAGTATTCAAAATTTTCAACTCAGTTGAAAATTTAATTTTTCAAAAAGTAAAAGTACTTAAACATACACCACAGTATCAATAAAAATCGGTGCCCTTTAGTGTTCTGCAACACAGTGCAGAACGTTATTATTGTTTTTATTTAATTTATTATTATTAAATCGGGTATTACAACAATGCTTCAACCAAAGCGAATTTGTTTTGTGCAGTCAGCCCATCCCTATATTAGAAACACAATGACAAAATAATTTTTAATAAACTACATATAACGCGTGCGATGAAAAATTAATCTCATTGTATAAATTTCTATTTGTGGTCCTGAAAAGGACCGATTTGTACAATGTATGTTAGCGCATAGTCGCCAGTTGAAGCTGAAGCAGCCTCAACTTAAGCACGCTCGCCACGAATGCGACGGGCCAACTGGATGTCCTTGGGCATGATTGTGACACGCTTGGCATGGATCGCACACAAGTTGGTATCTTCAAAGAGGCCAACCAGATAGGCTTCGCTAGCTTCCTGCAGAGCCATCACCGCCGAACTCTGGAATCGCAAGTCAGTCTTGAAGTCCTGAGCGATTTCACGCACCAGCCGCTGGAAGGGCAGTTTGCGGATCAGCAGCTCGGTACTCTTCTGGTAGCGACGGATCTCACGAAGGGCCACAGTTCCGGGGCGATAGCGATGGGGCTTCTTCACGCCTCCGGTGGCTGGGGCACTCTTGCGAGCGGCCTTAGTAGCCAGTTGTTTGCGTGGCGCCTTGCCACCAGTCGATTTGCGAGCGGTCTGCTTGGTACGAGCCATTTTCTATTTTCTTTGTTTCACTGTTCTGTTCACCTCACCTTTCAACGTTTCAACGTCTGAAAACACAATAAACGATCGGCGCATTTGCTACCCACTTATATAGCAAAACGTGGAGGGTTGAAAAGAGAGAGAAGCAGAGGCCATCTCATTTGCCGAGCGAAGAGCGAGACGAGCATATCGTTCGGACTCACTCGGGAGCGAGGGTTTTAGGTATAAATAGGGGCACGCCGAAAATTTGGAATTAGTTCTTCAGTGACTTTCGTGCGTTAAAAGTGTGTTAAAAGTAAGAAAGAGTGAAAATGACTGGTCGTGGTAAAGGAGGCAAGGGCTTGGGAAAAGGTGGCGCCAAGCGTCATCGCAAAGTGCTGCGTGATAACATCCAGGGTATCACGAAGCCAGCTATCCGCCGTTTGGCTCGCCGTGGCGGTGTGAAGCGCATCTCTGGACTCATTTACGAGGAAACGCGTGGTGTTCTGAAAGTGTTCTTGGAGAACGTTATCCGTGATGCAGTCACCTACACCGAACACGCCAAGAGGAAGACTGTCACAGCCATGGATGTTGTGTACGCTCTGAAGAGGCAAGGCCGCACCCTGTACGGTTTCGGCGGTTAAAAAATTAGTACAACTAGTACTTCAGCAACAATCGGTCCTTTTCAGGACCACCATTCAATTCTCAAAGGAGACAAATTTTCAAACAGGCTTTTGGTTTTTATTGGTCGGGAATTTCCAAGTGGGCCGGCGGGAACTGCAGGTAGACAGATGTGCTGCAAAACGTGCGTACTGTACCACTTCTAGATACTGCCTGCATTCGGTGCTTAGGACGGTGCAAAACCCTTCCCTTTTTTTCTTTTTTGATACTGTACTGTATGAGCATTGGTGAAAGCAAGTTTACTGAATATTTTACGCTGCTGGGTTATTGCTGCAGAGCGAGCGCTCCCAAAAATGATAATGTTTCCGAATGTTCTTTTGTGGAGACTGTACTAGTTTCCAGACTCTTGTTTTCGTAAGATGCACAAGAGATTCTCTTTCGCACTGTTTTGTTGAGAATATGTACCATCCTTTTGGTTTCAACAACCCTATTTATAGCTTTATTTAAAGTATATAATTGAAAACATTCATTATTCTTTTGTCAAAATTTGGTCGTCCTGAAAAGGACGGTTTGGTTTATATGTGTATATGTACAAGTATGTAAGATTTGGCGCCACTTTAAGAATGCTTAAGCCTTCTTCTCGGTCTTCTTGGGCAACAGAACAGCCTGGATGTTGGGCAAAACTCCACCCTGGGCAATGGTGACACCAGAGAGCAGCTTGTTCAACTCCTCGTCGTTGCGAATGGCCAGCTGCAGATGACGCGGGATAATCCTCGTCTTCTTGTTGTCACGAGCAGCATTGCCAGCCAACTCGAGCACCTCAGCGGCCAGATATTCCATCACGGCAGCCAGGTAAACTGGAGCGCCGGCACCAACACGCTCGGCATAGTTTCCCTTGCGGAGCAGACGGTGAATACGGCCCACTGGGAACTGAAGACCAGCACGGTTGGAGCGGGACTTTGCCTTTCCCTTCACTTTTCCACCTTTTCCACGACCAGACATTTTGCTTTATTTCACTTAGTTCACTTCACACACGAATATCCACGAATGGGCCCCAGGCTCAGATATTTATACTTTTTCGTCTGCCTGCGCGTTCAGTCAGGGGTGGGTTCCTAAGACCTGAAAAGATTGCCCGAAAAAAAGTTTAAAGTGAACACGTTTGGCGCGCTAACACCATAAGTGAATTGTGAACTGTTTGTGAAGTGAAATAATGCCGCCAAAAACTAGTGGAAAGGCAGCCAAGAAGGCTGGCAAGGCTCAGAAGAACATCACCAAGACCGACAAGAAGAAGAAGCGCAAGAGGAAGGAGAGCTATGCCATCTACATTTACAAGGTCCTGAAGCAGGTCCATCCTGATACCGGCATTTCGTCGAAGGCGATGAGCATCATGAACAGCTTTGTGAATGATATCTTCGAGCGCATTGCTGCCGAGGCGTCTCGCCTGGCGCACTACAACAAGCGCTCGACCATCACCAGTCGGGAAATCCAAACGGCTGTTCGCCTGCTCCTGCCCGGAGAGTTGGCCAAGCACGCCGTCAGTGAGGGAACCAAGGCTGTCACCAAGTACACCAGCTCCAAGTAATTTTCTATTGCTGCAGAAGCGGAGAAAGATCCAAAACGGCCCTTTTCAGGGCCACAACAACATTTACCAAAGAATTTAGTTTTCAATATGCTACTTGCCATAAAATATATGACGCTTTCGAAATTATGGACATGTTCATTTGATTGTTGCAATAGTAAATAATAAAACCTGACATGCACTAACATACACTTTGTTCACAGAACACATTAAAAATTATTATCAACTGGTCGCATCGTTCCCAGTATATTCCGAAAATAGTTATAGACTAAGATTAACAAGCATGTATCGGCAAATACAACCTTTGCGCATTCTGACCGAGAAAAGGTTGTCCAGACACCTTTGTAGATGGGCGGACATGCTAATATCGACTCGACTTTAAGACATAAATATTATATAAAAAGTAATGTAAAAGTGCTTATAGTTAATTGATTATTTCTGTCTCTTTTAAACGAACGTTGTAGCCCTGAAAAGGGCTTGTTTCAACTAATCTCAGATTCGAAATCAAAGATTACGATTGCGAGCATGTACAGGTACTGTACTACTTCACAATTTACTTCTTGGCCGCCGTAGTCTTTGCTTTCGGCTTCTTAGCTGTAGCTGGAGCAGCTGCTTTCTTTACCGTCTTTTTGGGCTTGGCAGACGCCGCAGGCTTGGCTTTAGCAGCTTTGGCCGCCTTTGGCTTCGCTGCGGCCGACTTGGCCTTGGTTGCTACTGGCTTTGCCTTCACGGTTCCCGTTTTCTTCACATCCTTGGCCTTTGCCTTCTCGGTTTTCTTCTTCTCGGCGGTCTTTTTGGTGGCCACAGCCTTCTTAGCCTTGGGCTTCTTGTCAGCAGCTCCGGCAGCTTTCTTGGCTCCGGTTGCGGCTCCGGTCTTCTTGGTGGCCACCTTCTTGCTTTTGACTTTCTTCTCAGCAGACGCAACCTTCGGCTTGGGATCCTTCTTGGCGGAGGCCGACAGTTTGAATGAACCAGACGCACCCTTTCCCTTGGTTTGGATCAACTTTCCATTGACAACGGCCGATTTCAAGTACTTCTTGATGAACGGAGCCAGTTTCTGGGCGTCGCATTTGTAGGTGGCAGTGATATATTTCTTGATGGCCAGAAGCGATGAACCGCCGCGTTCCTTCAAGTTCTTAATAGAAGCGTCCACCATTTGCTGGGTTGGCGGATGCGATGGCGGCGCAGCGGCCTTCTTTGCCTTTGTGGCAGCGGATCCAGCTGCCTTTTTGGCGGCCACCTTCTTCTCAGCTGCCGCTGGTGGGGCAGCCACTGGGGAAGCGGACGTTGCAACTGCAGAATCAGACATTTTTCTTCACTAAAACACACTTTTTTGCTTTGAAAATGGCGCGCGCGCTTCTTACCGACCTCCTTCGTTCGGATGAGAATCGAGGAGGAGAGCACTTCAACTATGAGTCTGGCATCGGTCATTTGCGCTGCTGATGTTTGATTAAAGTGCAAACTTATTTTCTTGTTTTAAGTGTTTAAGATATTTAATCGATACTTTGTTTTTATTGTTCCATATTCTTAAATGTTTCAAAAAACAATAAGTATTTTAAAAATGTAAATATCTGGACTTGGTGACTTGTTATTGATGCATGAATTCGAACATTGACATTTGTACCCTGAACAATTTGTAAAAAAACATAATTTAAAATTAGAAAACCTATAAATATCAAAGCAATTTTTAACAAAAAATGAAGTTTGAACTTTGTTCCTGTATAAAAGTAAAAAAGATAATCACTTTTCATTAATTACGGTATTTTATTAGCTCTTTAAAGTTGACCCTAGGCTTCATAATAAGTTGCCTTTCTGGGTACATTTGGTAATAGTTTTGGGAATGGAAAAAATATAAATGTTTTGAAATAAAGTAGTTATTTTCGATTTTCTTAAATAAATCATTCATATGTACCAGGCCATTCAAGTTTCAAGGCATATTTGTGAATATTTTGCCCAAAATAAGACACTTTGTTCCCCATATAAAAATCACTCTGAGGTCATGCTAATTTCAACATCAAAGAAGAAATGTAAGATATCAATTTTTTAGAAATTTCAGGTGCTGATCAGCTGGGTGCTGGATCGGCCGAAGAAATTTCCCTCGGGTGTTGTAGGCAGAAAAGAAGGCGACGAAGTTTTTTTGGCTCTTCACTTTTTATTCTGTGCACTTTGTTTTTTTACTGGTCTGTTACATAGGTTTCTTAGAATTAACATAGAAATTTGGCGGTGAGGTACTTCCAGAGGGGTTCGGAGAGGGGAGGGAGACCTTAAAAGAGGGGAGAGGGGAGGGAATGGACTTCCAGAATGCTCTCTAGACTGCTAAGACTCCAGGGCTTGGAAGGGAACTGGAAGAACCGTTTAAAGGCAAACTGGAAGCGCCGTTTGACGCGAACATTCTCCCCCCGGGGGGGGCGTTTGCGCGAACTCCTCCCCCCTCCGGGGGGAAAAACAAAAAAATGGATGCTCAGGACAGCGTTGGACACGCTGAGCTCTCGTGGATATGCAGAAGAGTGGGGGGCTTGTCCACACCTCTGGTGAATGGTGGCCATTTCGACACGGTCCTGCGGAATGTTCGTGGGCCAAACAATTGGCGCAATAATTGTTGTGGTGTACTGCCTGGAGCCGTGCCTCGGCGCTTAGTCGAAGAAAACGGTGGCATTTCCGAAGTGGATGGTTCCCCTGGCAGACTCGGCATTGGTAGGATAAAATACCTCGGGAACGTCTGCTTTGCGCGGCGGGATATGGAACCCAATAATTGGTCGAATCGGGAGCGTGGGAAACTCGCGCAGACAAGTTGGAAATCTTAGTTTTGATTGTGGCGGATGATTGCCTTGGAGGATCAGGATAGATCGGTAGACTGGAGAAAGAGTTGCTTGGATGCAACAACGTGTGATGTCGATTACGGCAAGTAGAACAGCTGTGGACGCTGGAGCAATTCTGGAGTGTATGGCCTTTTGCAAAGCAATTAAGGCACAACTTGCTTGCTTTGGATATAGGATGACCGATCGGTTACATCCATCTGTAGGAAGCGAGGACATATTCGTACTGGATGGTTCTCTTTGGAACACAAATCGCAGCTTTTAGGAACCATTGGAATAATCTTCGTTGTAAAGAATTTATTCTTGGCGCTGGCAAGTAGGAGTTCGTTTCTTTTGGCTGACTCTTTGGAAATGTAAACATATTTTTGAAGGCTGAATAGAGTCTATGGCCTCTAAGGTTCGATGGCGCTCAGATAGGAAAGAATTAAGGTCTAGCCATTTGGGAATTGCGGTTTTATTTTGTATGGATTGCTCCCATAACGAGAGCGTGATTTTTGGAAGCTTCGTGGAGCATAAATAAACCAGGAGACAATCCCAACTCTCAGTGGTAATTTACGGACATTTTAAGAGAGGTTAAACACGTTTGAATAGTACTTTGAAGCTCCTTCAAGGACGACGCAGATTCTTGCGCTATGGATTGTAAATCAAACAATCTTTTCAGTTGGCTGTTTACCAGGGATCGCTTATTTTCGAAACGCTCAGTAAGGTTATCCCAAGCTGAGCGGAAGCCATCGTTGGTGAGAGGCGAATTGGAAACTATGGCATGAGCTTCGCCCCTTGTCTTGGCATTTAAATGGAACAGCTTTTCAACAGGAGTCAGCCTTGGATTGTCTATATAGACGGCTGTGAAAAGGTCCCGGAAAGTCGGCCAGCGAAGATAATCGCCCGAGAAAACTTCCGTATCGCATGGAGGAAGCCGACAGCCAGACGAAATGGAATTTTGGGAGGGACTAGATTGGACTTGAGAAGAGCCCTTTTCGATCTGCTCCCCGAGTACGGTGGCACACTTTTCATAGACTGAGTAGCAGTATTCGTGTTTTGCCCGCAGAGTAGGCAACGTGTCCGTCGCACCCTCAACACCAACTGAAACAAGCTCGGAGCAGGCTTCGAATTCTTTTTCGACCTTATCCCATAGAAGTCGGACTTGGTCGCGACGAACTTTGCACGTGTATACGGATGGATTTGACGCTTCTGGAACGCTGATGCTGGCCACAAACTGGCACAGACGATCAGTTGTGACAATGAATTTGTTCAATGCAACAGTTGGCGCAGTAGAAGCCATTTTCTGTGCAGAAGAAGCGGACTTGTGATTCACACTTGGAACTTTTGGAGTAGCTGACTTCACCACAGTTTTGGGAACGCTCTTGCTGTTTTTCGATGTCAGCGGTGTAAGCGTGGACTTCGATTTGTCCATGGGTGAAGCTAAAACGTTCTTTTTGTTCTCAACAGGCATGTTTTAACAAAGAAACGAATATAAATAAGATAAATTCTGAACTGAATTGTTTAAGCGGATCGATATTTAATTATAATCGTGAATTGGAATTATTGGAATGGAACACGCTGGGGTTTTATTCGGAGCTTGGCTTGGGAGGAGGAATAACTCCCAAACAACAACCAGAAAATAAAAGTTCACACTGCTGCGCAGTTGGAAAATTGCGGCGCAGTTTTGGATTGCTTTTTATTACACGATGATTGTTAAATGTTGTTTGCCAAATAGAAAATATTTTTGAAATGAAAAAAAATATTAAATAGGCCACGGAGGTAAACAATTGAATCGAATTGAATAGAAAATATTTTGTAATGCAAAAAAATATTAAATAGGCCACGGAGGTTAATAATTGAATCGATTTTTATCGGTAATCGGATTTCAAATTATTTTGATGGTGGAAATATTGTATATTTGGAAGAGGTTTATTTGGACACAAACCTTTTGAATGCAGTTCTGGGGAGTCGGAATTTTTGTATGTATGCGTGGGAGTTTCTGCAGCGGCGTTTTTCAGCGCCGGCCGCGGAATACCTTTAAAATCTTTATTAGGAGGTAGGGCCGACGTGGGTTTTTTCTTGGAAGCTGAAAAAATGTATATGGATGTTTTGATCTGTGTGGTTCCAAAATATTGGATGTATGTGCATATAGTGTTATAGTTGGATGTGTATATATGTGTGTTTTGGAAGTTGGAACAAATATGTAAATGTATGGATGTATGCGGGAACTGTGATATTTTCGCAATTTTTAATTTGCAAGTTGGAAATTGGAAGTATTTTTGTGGACTGTAAATTTTTGAAGTTTTTGTTGGAAATTGTTTAAATACTTGCGCATACAAGGATATGCTTACGCAAATATTAAACTCCAGTCTTGGAACTGTACATCAATACGCAAAGCTGGAAGTAGATTTACTTATGTATGTACATAGACTTGTAAATTGAAACGGAGAGAAAATTGCTTGGAATAAAAGCGATTGGAAATGGCCAAACAGATACGAGAAAAAATTGGATTTTTTTCTCTGGAAATATCTGATTGGAATGGAAATTGGAAAATCTGTACTTATCTTGATTTTCCTTACTCCACCGTTGAACACTGGTACTTGTGGAATCCGGTCGATGGATCATGAAATGGAGTGGAACGGAGTGTGGATAAATCAGGTGCTGGTGCTGAGCAGCGGGGTGCTGGATCGGCCGTAGAAATTTCCCTCGTGTGGTGTAGGCAGAAAAGAAGGCGACGAAGGTTTTTCTGGCACTTCACTTTTATTCTGTGCACTGGCTTTGTACATAGGTAGCTTAGAATTAACATAGTAATACGGGGGTGGATGCTTCCAGAGCGGTTTGGAGAGCGGAGTGGGCGGGAAACCCTTAACAGAGCGAGAGAGCGAGATGCGAGCGATCTGGAAGAAACTGCTCTCTCGACTGCTAAGACTCCAGGGCCGCTTGGAAGGGAACTGGGAGGGCCGTTTAAAGGCAAACTGGAAGCGCCGTTTGACGCGAACAGATATCAATTTTTTAGAAATTGCTTTTATTAATTTAATAAATAAAAGAGTCACCATCATGGAAAAATGAATTGTAGTTAGTGTTTCACCGATTATCGATTTTTTACTGAACTTTTAAATTGGAGATAAAGAACATTTGATATCTTATGCTGGCCTACACATATAAGTTTAGCACAAACTCTTAAATTAATAAAGTAATCAAAATAATCCTTACTTTTGATAGTTAATTATTGAAACTAAAATAAACTAATATATCTTAAATTCAAAACTTGAAATAAAATATATAGAATTTTTGAATTTTCGCCCAAAATAAACCTTTTTGTTCCTCGTATAGAAATCACTTCGAGGTCATGCTAAGTTCAACATCAAAGAAAAAATCGAAGATACCAACTTTTTATACATTTTTTTCATTAATTCAACAAATAAAAGAGTCACCATCATGGAAAAATGATTTGTAGTTAGTGTTTCAAGGTTTATCGATTTTTTAGTGAACTCTTAACATTTTAGAGAACATTTGCTGTTGTATGCTGGCCTACACATATAAGTTTTAAACAAAAAAAATCAAAATAATTGTTACTTTTGGTAGTTATTTACTGAATTCAGTTCATTTAGGTCTACCCTACGTTAAAAACTTGATATTAAGTATTCAACTCAGTTGAAAATTTAATTTTTCAAAAAGTAAAAGTACTTAAACATACACCACAGTATCAATAAAAATCGGTGCCCTTTAGTGTTCTGCAACACAGTGCAGAACGTTATTATTGTTTTTAATTAGTTTATTATTATTAAATCGTATATTACAACAATGCTTCAACCAAAGCGAATTTGTTTTGTGCAGTCAGCCCATCCCTATATTAGAAACACAATGACAAAAAAATGTTTAATAAACTATAACGCGTGCGATGAAAAATTAATCTCATTGTATAAATTTCTATTTGTGGTCCTGAAAAGGACCGATTTGTACAATGTATGTTAGCGCATAGTCGCCAGTTGAAGCAGCCTCAACTTAAGCACGCTCGCCACGAATGCGACGGGCCAACTGGATGTCCTTGGGCATGATTGTGACACGCTTGGCATGGATCGCACACAAGTTGGTATCTTCAAAGAGGCCAACCAGATAGGCTTCGCTAGCTTCCTGCAGAGCCATCACCGCCGAACTCTGGAATCGCAAGTCAGTCTTGAAGTCCTGAGCGATTTCACGCACCAGCCGCTGGAAGGGCAGTTTGCGGATCAGCAGCTCGGTACTCTTCTGGTAGCGACGGATCTCACGAAGGGCCACAGTTCCGGGGCGATAGCGATGGGGCTTCTTCACGCCTCCGGTGGCTGGGGCACTCTTGCGAGCGGCCTTAGTAGCCAGTTGTTTGCGTGGCGCCTTGCCACCAGTCGATTTGCGAGCGGTCTGCTTGGTACGAGCCATTTTCTATTTTCTTTGTTTCACTGTTCTGTTTACCTCACCTTTCAACGTTTCAACGTCTGAAAACACAATAAACGATCGGCGCATTTGCTACCCACTTATATAGCAAAACGTGGAGGGTTGAAAAGAGAGAGAAGCAGAGGCCATCTCATTTGCCGAGCGAAGAGCGAGACGAGCATATCGTTCGGACTCACTCGGGAGCGAGGGTTTTAGGTATAAATAGGGGCACGCCGAAAATTTTAAATTAGTTCTTCAGTGACTTTCGTGCAGTGTGTTAAAAGAAAGAAAGAGTGAAAATGACTGGTCGTGGTAAAGGAGGCAAGGGCTTGGGAAAAGGTGGCGCCAAGCGTCATCGCAAAGTGCTGCGTGATAACATCCAGGGTATCACGAAGCCAGCTATCCGCCGTTTGGCTCGCCGTGGCGGTGTGAAGCGCATCTCTGGACTCATTTACGAGGAAACGCGTGGTGTTCTGAAAGTGTTCTTGGAGAACGTTATCCGTGATGCAGTCACCTACACCGAACACGCCAAGAGGAAGACTGTCACAGCCATGGATGTTGTGTACGCTCTGAAGAGGCAAGGCCGCACCCTGTACGGTTTCGGCGGTTAAAAAATTAGTACAACTAGTACTTTATCAACAATCGGTCCTTTTCAGGACCACCATTCAATTCTCAAAGGAGACAAATTTTCAAACAGGCTTATGGTTTTTATTGGTCGGGAATTTCCAAGTGGGCCGGCGGGAAGTGCAGGTAGACAGATGTGCTGCAAATCGTGCGTACTGTACCACTTCTAGATACTGCCTGCAATCTGTGCTTAGGACCACCATAGTACTATATTGCAAAACCTTACCTAATCCCTTTTTATACTGTGTAGTTCCATAGGTTTATTTTTTGACTGTATGAGTATTTATGAAAGCAAGTTTACTGAATAATTTACGCTGCTAGGTTATTGCTGCAGAGCGAGCGCTCCCAAAAATGATGTTTCCGAATGTTCTTTTGTGGCGACTGTACTTATTTCAAGACACATGATTTCGTAAGAGATTCTCTTTCGCATTGTTTTGTTGAGAATATGTACCATACTTTTGGTTTCAACACCCCTATTTATAGCTTTATTTAAAGTAGATAGTTGAAAACTTTCATTATTCTTTTGTCAAAATTTGGTCGTCCTGAAAAGGACGGTTTGGTTTATATGTGTATATGTACAAGTATGTAAGATTTAGCGCCACTTTGAGAATGCTTAAGCCTTCTTCTCGGTCTTCTTGGGCAACAGAACAGCCTGGATGTTGGGCAAAACTCCACCCTGGGCAATGGTGACACCAGAGAGCAGCTTGTTCAACTCCTCGTCGTTGCGAATGGCCAGCTGCAGATGACGCGGGATAATCCTCGTCTTCTTGTTGTCACGAGCAGCATTGCCAGCCAACTCGAGCACCTCAGCGGCCAGATATTCCATCACGGCAGCCAGGTAAACTGGAGCGCCGGCACCAACACGCTCGGCATAGTTTCCCTTGCGGAGCAGACGGTGAATACGGCCCACTGGGAACTGAAGACCAGCACGGTTGGAGCGGGACTTTGCCTTTCCCTTCACTTTTCCACCCTTTCCACGACCAGACATTTTGCTTTGTTTCACTTAGTTCACTTCACACACGAATGTACACGTATGGGCCCCAGGCTCAGATATTTATACTTTTTCGTCTGCCTGCGCGTTCAGTCAGGGGTGGGTGCCTAAGACCTGAAAAGGTTGCCCGAAAAAAAGTATAAAGATGAACACTTTTACCCACTATCACGAAAAGTGAATTGTGAAGTGAAATAATGCCGCCAAAAACTAGTGGAAAGGCAGCCAAGAAGGCTGGCAAGGCTCAGAAGAACATCACCAAGACCGACAAGAAGAAGAAGCGCAAGAGGAAGGAGAGCTATGCCATCTACATTTACAAGGTCCTGAAGCAGGTCCATCCTGATACCGGCATTTCGTCGAAGGCGATGAGCATCATGAACAGCTTTGTGAATGATATCTTCGAGCGCATTGCTGCCGAGGCGTCTCGCCTGGCGCACTACAACAAGCGCTCGACCATCACCAGTCGGGAAATCCAAACGGCTGTTCGCCTGCTCCTGCCCGGAGAGTTGGCCAAGCACGCCGTCAGTGAGGGAACCAAGGCTGTCACCAAGTACACCAGCTCCAAGTAATTTTCTATTGCTGCAGAAGCGGAGGAAGATCCAAAACGGCCCTTTTCAGGGCCACAACAATATTTACCAAAGAATTTAGTTTTCAATATGCTACTTGCCATAAAATATATGACGCTTTCGAAATTATGGACATGTTCATTTGATTGTTGCAATAGCGTTGATAATAAAACCTGACATACACTAACACACACTTTGTTCACAGAACACATTAAAAATTATTATCAACTGGTCGCATCGTTCCCAGTATATTCCGAAAATAGTTATAGACTAAGATTAACAAGTATGTATCGCCAAATACAACCTTTGCGCATTCTGACCGAGAAAAGGTTGTCCAGACACCTTTATAGATGGGCGGACATGCTAATATCGACTCGACTTTAAGACAAATATTATATAAAAAGTAATGTAAAAGTGCTTATAGTTAATTGATTATTTCTGTCTCTTTTAAACGAACGTTGTAGCCCTGAAAAGGGCTTGTTTCAACTAATCTCAGATTCGAAATCAAAGATTACGATTGCGAGCATGTACAGGTACTGTACTACTTCACAATTTACTTCTTGGCCGCCGTAGTCTTTGCTTTCGGCTTCTTAGCTGTAGCTGGAGCAGCTGCTTTCTTTACCGTCTTTTTGGGCTTGGCAGACGCCGCTGGCTTGGCTTTTGCAGCTTTGGCCGCCTTTGGCTTCGCTGCGGCCGACTTGGCCTTGGTTGCTACTGGCTTTGCCTTCACGGTTCCCGTTTTCTTCACATCCTTGGCCTTTGCCTTCTCGGTTTTCTTCTTCTCGGCGGTCTTTTTGGTGGCCACAGCCTTCTTAGCCTTGGGCTTCTTGTCAGCAGCTCCGGCAGCTTTCTTGGCTCCGGTTGCGGCTCCGGTCTTCTTGGTGGCCACCTTCTTGCTTTTGACTTTCTTCTCAGCAGACGCAACCTTCGGCTTGGGATCCTTCTTGGCGGAGGCCGACAGTTTGAATGAACCAGACGCACCCTTTCCCTTGGTTTGGATCAACTTTCCATTGACAACGGCCGATTTCAAGTACTTCTTGATAAACGGAGCCAGTTTCTGGGCGTCGCATTTGTAGGTGGCAGTGATATATTTCTTGATGGCCAGAAGCGATGAACCGCCGCGTTCCTTCAAGTTCTTAATAGAAGCGTCCACCATTTGCTGGGTTGGCGGATGCGATGGCGGCGCAGCGGCCTTCTTTGCCTTTGTGGCAGCGGATCCAGCTGCCTTTTTGGCGGCCACCTTCTTCTCAGCTGGCGCTGGTGGGGCAGCCACTGGGGAAGCGGACGTTGCAACTGCAGAATCAGACATTTTTCTTCACTAAAACACACTTTTTTGCTTTGAAAATGGCGCGCGCGCTTCTTACCGACCTCCTTCGTTCGGATGAGAATCGAGGAGGAGAGCACTTCAACTATGAGTCTGGCATCGGTCATTTGCGCTGCTGATGTTTGATTAAAGTGCAAACTTATTTTCTTGTTTTTAGTGTTTAAGATTTTTAATCGAAACTTTGTTTTTATTGTTCCATATTCTTAAATGTTTCAAAAAGCAATAAGTATTTTAAAAATGTAAATATCTGGACTTGGTGGCTTGTTATTGATGCATGAATTCGAACATTGACATTTGTACCCTGAACAATTTGTGAAAAAACATAATTAAAAATTAGAAAACCTATAAATATCAAAGCAATTTTTAACAAAAAATGAAGTTTGAACTTTGTTCTTGTATAAAAGTGAAAAAGATAATCACTTTTTCATTAATTACGGTATTTTATTAGCTCTTTTAAGTTGACCCTAGGCTTCATAATAAGTTGCCTTTCTGGGTACATTTGGTAATAGTTTTGGGAATGGAAAAAATATAAATGTTTTGAAATAAAGTAGTTATTTTCGATTTTCTTAAATAAATCATTCATATGTTCCAGGCCATTCAAGTTTCAAGGCATATTTGTGAATATTTTGCCCAAAATAAGACACTTTGTTCCCCATATAAAAATCACTCCGAGGTCATGCTAAATTCAACATCAAAGAAAAAATGTAAGATATCAATTTTTTATAAATTGCTTTTATTAATTTAATAAATAAAAGAGTCACCATCATGGGCAAATGATTTGTAGTTAGTGTTTCAAGGTTTATCGATTTTTTAGTGAACTTTTAAATTGGAGCTAGAGAACATTTGCTGTTGTATGCTGGCCTACACATATAAGTTTAGCACAAACTCTTAAATTAATAAAGTAATCAAAATAATCGTTACTTTTGATAGTTAATTATTGAAACTAAAATATACTAATATATTTTAATTCAAAACTTGAAATAAAATATATAGAATTTTTGAATTTTCGCCCAAAATAAACCTTTTTGTTCCTCGTATAGAAATCACTTCGAGGTCATGCTAAGTTCAACATCAAAGAAAAAATCGAAGATACCAATTTTTTATACATTTTTTTCATTAATTTAACAAATAAAAGAGTCACCATCATGGAAAAATGAATTGTAGTTAGTGTTTCACCGATTATCGATTTTTTAGTGAACTCTTAACATTTTAGAGAACATTTGCTTTTGTATGCTGGCCTTCACATATAGGTTAAAAAAAAAATCAAAATAATTGTTACTATTGGTACTTATTTACTGAATTCAGTTCATTTAGGTCTACCCTACGTTAAAAACTTGAAATTAAGTATTCAAAATTTTTAACCCAGTTGAAACTTTAATTTTTCAAAAAGTAAAAGTACCTAAACATACACCACAGTATCAATAAAAAATCGGTGCCCTTTAGTGTTCTGAAACACAGTGCAGAACGTTATTATTGTTTTTAATTAGTTTATTATTATTAAATCGTATATTACAACAATGCTTCAACCAATTCGAATTTGTTTTGTGCAGTCAGCCCATCCCTATATTAGAAACACAATGACAAAAAAATGTTTAATAAACTATAACGCGTGCGATGAAAAATTAATCTCATTGTATAAATTTCTATTTGTGGTCCTGAAAAGGACCGATTTGAACAATGTATGTTAGCGCATAGTCGCCAGTTGAAGCAGCCTCAACTTAAGCACGCTCGCCACGAATGCGACGGGCCAACTGGATGTCCTTGGGCATGATTGTGACACGCTTGGCATGGATCGCACACAAGTTGGTATCTTCGAAGAGGCCAACCAGATAGGCTTCGCTAGCTTCCTGCAGAGCCATCACCGCCGAACTCTGGAATCGCAAGTCAGTCTTGAAGTCCTGAGCGATTTCACGCACCAGCCGCTGGAAGGGCAGTTTGCGGATCAGCAGCTCGGTACTCTTCTGGTAGCGACGGATCTCACGAAGGGCCACAGTTCCGGGGCGATAGCGATGGGGCTTCTTCACGCCTCCGGTGGCTGGGGCACTCTTGCGAGCGGCCTTAGTAGCCAGTTGTTTGCGTGGCGCCTTGCCACCAGTCGATTTGCGAGCGGTCTGCTTGGTACGAGCCATTTTCTATTTTCTTCGTTTCACTGTTCTGTTTACCTCACCTTTCAACGTTTCAACGTCTGAAAACACAATAAACGATCGGCGCATTTGCTACCCACTTATATAGCAAAACGTGGAGGGTTGAAAAGAGAGAGAAACAGAGGCCATTTCATTTGCCGTTTTGCCGAGCGAAGAGCGAGACGAGCATATCGTTCGGACTCACTCGGGAGCGAGGGTTTTAGGTATAAATAGGGGCACGCCGAAAATTTGGAATTAGTTCTTCAGTGACTTTCGTGCGTTAAAAGTGTGTTAAAAGAAAGAAAGAGTGAAAATGACTGGTCGTGGTAAAGGAGGCAAAGGCTTGGGAAAAGGTGGCGCCAAGCGTCATCGCAAAGTGCTGCGTGATAACATCCAGGGTATCACGAAGCCAGCTATCCGCCGTTTGGCTCGCCGTGGCGGTGTGAAGCGCATCTCTGGACTCATTTACGAGGAAACGCGTGGTGTTCTGAAAGTGTTCTTGGAGAACGTTATCCGTGATGCAGTCACCTACACCGAACACGCCAAGAGGAAGACTGTCACAGCCATGGATGTTGTGTACGCTCTGAAGAGGCAAGGCCGCACCCTGTACGGTTTCGGCGGTTAAAAAATTAGTACAACTAGTACTCTAGCAACAATCGGTCCTTTTCAGGACCACCATTCAATTCTCAAAGGAGACAAATTTTCAAATAGGCTAATGGTTTTTATTGGTCGGGAACTTCTAAGTGGGCCGGTGGGAACTGCAGGTAGACAGATGTGCTGCAAATCGTGCGTACTGTACCACTTCTAGATACTGCCTGCAATCTGTGCTTAGGACCACCATAGTACTATATTGCAAAACCTTACCTATTCCCTTTTTTATACTGTGTAGTTCCATAGGTTTATTTTTTGACTGTATGAGTATTTATGAAAGCATGTTAACTGAATATTTTACGCTGCTGGGTTAATGCTGCAGAGCGAGCGCTCCCAAAAATGTTAATGTTCCCGAATGTTCTTTTGTGGCGACTGTACTTATTTCAAGACACATGATTTCGTAAGAGATTCTCTTTCGCATTGTTTTGTTGAGAATATGTACCATACTTTTGGTTTTACCACCCCTATTTATAGCTTTATTTAAAGTAGATATTTGAAAACATTCATTATTCTTTTGTCAAAATTTGGTCGTCCTGAAAAGGACGGTTTGGTTTATATGTGTATATGTACAAGTATGTAAGATTTGGCGCCACTTTAAGAATGCTTAAGCCTTCTTCTCGGTCTTCTTGGGCAACAGAACAGCCTGGATGTTGGGCAAAACTCCACCCTGGGCAATGGTGACACCAGAGAGCAGCTTGTTCAACTCCTCGTCGTTGCGAATGGCCAGCTGCAGATGACGCGGGATAATCCTCGTCTTCTTGTTGTCACGAGCAGCATTGCCAGCCAACTCGAGCACCTCAGCGGCCAGATATTCCATCACGGCAGCCAGGTAAACTGGAGCGCCGGCACCAACACGCTCGGCATAGTTTCCCTTGCGGAGCAGACGGTGAATACGGCCCACTGGGAACTGAAGACCAGCACGGTTGGAGCGGGACTTTGCCTTTCCCTTCACTTTTCCACCCTTTCCACGACCAGACATTTTGCTTTATTTCACTTAGTTCACTTCACACACGAATGTCCACGAATGGGCCCCAGGCTCAGATATTTATACTTTTTCGTCTGCCTGCGCGTTCAGTCAGGGGTGGGTGCCTAAGACCTGAAAAGGTTGCCCGAAAAAAAGTATAAAGATGAACACTTTGGCCCGCTATCACCATAAGTGAATTGTGAATGTTTGTGAAGTGAAATAATGCCGCCAAAAACTAGTGGAAAGGCAGCCAAGAAGGCTGGCAAGGCTCAGAAGAACATCACCAAGACCGACAAGAAGAAGAAGCGCAAGAGGAAGGAGAGCTATGCCATCTACATTTACAAGGTCCTGAAGCAGGTCCATCCTGATACCGGCATTTCGTCGAAGGCGATGAGCATCATGAACAGCTTTGTGAATGATATCTTCGAGCGCATTGCTGCCGAGGCGTCTCGCCTGGCGCACTACAACAAGCGCTCGACCATCACCAGTCGGGAAATCCAAACGGCTGTTCGCCTGCTCCTGCCCGGAGAGTTGGCCAAGCACGCCGTCAGTGAGGGAACCAAGGCTGTCACCAAGTACACCAGCTCCAAGTAATTTTCTATTGCTGCAGAAGCGGAGGAAGATCCAAAACGGCCCTTTTCAGGGCCACAACAATATTTACCAAAGAATTTAGTTTTCAATATGCTACTTGCCATAAAATATATGACGCTTTCGAAATTATGGACATGTTCATTTGATTGTTGCAATAGCGTTGATAATAAAACCTGCCATATATAAACATACACTTTGTTCACAGAACACATTAAAAATTATTATCAACTGGTCGCATCGTTCCCAGTATATTCCGAAAATAGTTATAGACTAAGATTAACAAGTATGTATCGCCAAATACAACCTTTGCGCATTCTGACCGAGAAAAGGTTGTCCAGACACCTTTATAGATGGGCGGACATGCTAATATCGACTCGACTTTAAGACATAAATATTATATAAAAAGTAATGTAAAAGTGCTTATAGTTAATTGATTATTTCTGTCTCTTTTAAACGAACGTTGTAGCCCTGAAAAGGGCTTGTTTCAACTAATCTCAGATTCGAAATCAAAGATTACGATTGCGAGCATGTACAGGTACTGTACTACTTCACACATTTACTTCTTGGCCGCCGTAGTCTTTGCTTTCGGCTTCTTAGCTGTAGCTGGAGCAGCTGCTTTCTTTACCGTCTTTTTGGGCTTGGCAGACGCCGCTGGCTTGGCTTTAGCAGCTTTGGCCGCCTTTGGCTTCGCTGCGGCCGACTTGGCCTTGGTTGCTACTGGCTTTGCCTTCACGGTTCCCGTTTTCTTCACATCCTTGGCCTTTGCCTTCTCGGTTTTCTTCTTCTCGGCGGTCTTTTTGGTGGCCACAGCCTTCTTAGCCTTGGGCTTCTTGTCAGCAGCTCCGGCAGCTTTCTTGGCTCCGGTTGCGGCTCCGGTCTTCTTGGTGGCCACCTTCTTGCTTTTGACTTTCTTCTCAGCAGACGCAACCTTCGGCTTGGGATCCTTCTTGGCGGAGGCCGACAGTTTGAATGAACCAGACGCACCCTTTCCCTTGGTTTGGATCAACTTTCCATTGACAACGGCCGATTTCAAGTACTTCTTGATAAACGGAGCCAGTTTCTGGGCGTCGCATTTGTAGGTGGCAGTGATATATTTCTTGATGGCCAGAAGCGATGAACCGCCGCGTTCCTTCAAGTTCTTAATAGAAGCGTCCACCATTTGCTGGGTTGGCGGATGCGATGGCGGCGCAGCGGCCTTCTTTGCCTTTGTGGCAGCGGATCCAGCTGCCTTTTTGGCGGCCACCTTCTTCTCAGCTGGCGCTGGTGGGGCAGCCACTGGGGAAGCGGACGTTGCAACTGCAGAATCAGACATTTTTCTTCACTAAAACACACTTTTTTGCTTTGAAAATGGCGCGCGCGCTTCTTACCGACCTCCTTCGTTCGGATGAGAATCGAGGAGGAGAGCACTTCAACTATGAGTCTGGCATCGGTCATTTGCGCTGCTGATGTTTGATTAAAGTGCAAACTTATTTTCTTGTTTTTAGTGTTTAAGATTTTTAATCGAAACTTTGTTTTTATTGTTCCATATACTTAAATGTTTCAAAAAGCAATAAGTATTTTAAAAATGAAAATATCTGGACTTGGTGGCTTGTTATTGATGCATGAATTCGAACATTGACATTTGTACCCTGAACAATTTGTGAAAAAACATAATTAAAAATTAGAAAACCTATAAATATCAAACCAATTTTTAACAAAAAATGAAGTTTGAACTTTGTTCTTGTATAAAAGTGAAAAAGATAATCACTTTTTATTAATTACGGTATTTTATTAGCTCTTTTAAGTTGACCCTAGGCTTCATAATAAGTTGCCTTTCTGGGTACATTTGGTAATAGTTTTGGGAATGGAAAAAATATAAATGTTTTGAAATAAAGTAGTTATTTTCGATTTTCTTAAATAAATCATTCATATGTTCCAGGCCATTCAAGTTTCAAGGCATATTTGTGAATATTTTGCCCAAAATAAGACACTTTGTTCCCCATATAAAAATCACTCCGAGGTCATGCTAAATTCAACATCAAAGAAAAAATTTAAGATATCAATTTTTTATAAATTGCTTTTATTAATTTAATAAATAAAAGAGTCACCATCATGGGCAAATGATTTGTAGTTAGTGTTTCAAGGTTTATCGATTTTTTAGTGAACTTTTAAATTGGAGCTAGAGAACATTTGCTGTTGTATGCTGGCCTACACATATAAGTTTAGCACAAGCTCTTAAATTAATAAAGTAATCAAAATATTCGTTACTTTTGATAGTTAATTATTGAAACTAAAATATACTAATATATTTTAATTCAAAACTTGAAATAAAATATGTATATAGAATTTTTGAATTTTCGCCCAAAATAAACCTTTTTGTTCCTCGTATAGAAATCACTTCGAGGTCATGCTAAGTTCAACATCAAAGAAAAAATCGAAGATACCAATTTTTTATACATTTTTTTCATTAATTTAACAAATAAAAGAGTCACCATCATGGAAAAATGAATTGTAGTTAGTGTTTCACCGATTATCGATTTTTTAGTGAACTCTTAACATTTTAGAGAACATTTGCTTTTGTATGCTGGCCTTCACATATAGGTTTTAAAAAAAAAATCAAAATAATTGTTACTATTGGTACTTATTTACTGAATTCAGTTCATTTAGGTCTACCCTACGTTAAAAACTTGAAATTAAGTATTCAAAATTTTTAACCCAGTTGAAACTTTAATTTTTCAAAAAGTAAAAGTACCTAAACATACACCACAGTATCAATAAAAAATCGGTGCCCTTTAGTGTTCTGAAACACAGTGCAGAACGTTATTATTGTTTTTAATTAGTTTATTATTATTAAATCGTATATTACAACAATGCTTCAACCAATTCGAATTTGTTTTGTGCAGTCAGCCCATCCCTATATTAGAAACACAATGACAAAAAAATGTTTAATAAACTATAACGCGTGCGATGAAAAATTAATCTCATTGTATAAATTTCTATTTGTGGTCCTGAAAAGGACCGATTTGTACAATGTATGTTAGCGCATAGTCGCCAGTTGAAGCAGCCTCAACTTAAGCACGCTCGCCACGAATGCGACGGGCCAACTGGATGTCCTTGGGCATGATTGTGACACGCTTGGCATGGATCGCACACAAGTTGGTATCTTCAAAGAGGCCAACCAGATAGGCTTCGCTAGCTTCCTGCAGAGCCATCACCGCCGAACTCTGGAATCGCAAGTCAGTCTTGAAGTCCTGAGCGATTTCACGCACCAGCCGCTGGAAGGGCAGTTTGCGGATCAGCAGCTCGGTACTCTTCTGGTAGCGACGGATCTCACGAAGGGCCACAGTTCCGGGGCGATAGCGATGGGGCTTCTTCACGCCTCCGGTGGCTGGGGCACTCTTGCGAGCGGCCTTAGTAGCCAGTTGTTTGCGTGGCGCCTTGCCACCAGTCGATTTGCGAGCGGTCTGCTTGGTACGAGCCATTTTCTATTTTCTTCGTTTCACTGTTCTGTTTACCTCACCTTTCAACGTTTCAACGTCTGAAAACACAATAAACGATCGGCGCATTTGCTACCCACTTATATAGCAAAACGTGGAGGGTTGAAAAGAGAGAGAAGCAGAGGCCATTTCATTTGCCGAGCGAAGAGCGAAGAGCGAGACGAGCATATCGTTCGGACTCACTCGGGAGCGAGGGTTTTAGGTATAAATAGGGGCACGCCGAAAATTTGGAATTAGTTCTTCAGTGACTTTCGTGCAGTGTGTTAAAAGAAAGAAAGAGTGAAAATGACTGGTCGTGGTAAAGGAGGCAAGGGCTTGGGAAAAGGTGGCGCCAAGCGTCATCGCAAAGTGCTGCGTGATAACATCCAGGGTATCACGAAGCCAGCTATCCGCCGTTTGGCTCGCCGTGGCGGTGTGAAGCGCATCTCTGGACTCATTTACGAGGAAACGCGTGGTGTTCTGAAAGTGTTCTTGGAGAACGTTATCCGTGATGCAGTCACCTACACCGAACACGCCAAGAGGAAGACTGTCACAGCCATGGATGTTGTGTACGCTCTGAAGAGGCAAGGCCGCACCCTGTACGGTTTCGGCGGTTAAAAAATTAGTACAACTAGTACTTTAGCAACAATCGGTCCTTTTCAGGACCACCATTCAATTCTCAAAGGAGACAAATTTTCAAATAGGCTAATGGTTTTTATTGGTCGGGAACTTCTAAGTGGGCCGGTGGGAACTGCAGGTAGACAGATGTGCTGCAAATCGTGCGTACTGCCTGCAATCTGTGCTTAGGACCACCATAGTACTATATTGCAAGACCTTTCCTATTTCCTTTTTTTAATACTGTGTAGTTCCATAGGTATATTTTTTGACTGTATGAGTATTTATGAAAGCATGTTTACTGAATATTTTACGCTGCTGGGTTAATGCTGCAGAATGTTCTTTTGTGGCGACTGTACTTATTTCAAGACACATGTTTTCGTAAGATGCACAAGAGATTCTCTTTCGCATTGTTTTGTTGAGAATATGTACCATACTTTTGGTTTCAACAACCCTATTTATAGCTTTATTTAAAGTAGATATTTGAAAACATTCATTATTCTTTTGTCAAAATTTGGTCGTCCTGAAAAGGACGGTTTGGTTTATATGTGTATATGTACAAGTATGTAAGATTTGGCGCCACTTTAAGAATGCTTAAGCCTTCTTCTCGGTCTTCTTGGGCAACAGAACAGCCTGGATGTTGGGCAAAACTCCACCCTGGGCAATGGTGACACCAGAGAGCAGCTTGTTCAACTCCTCGTCGTTGCGAATGGCCAGCTGCAGATGACGCGGGATAATCCTCGTCTTCTTGTTGTCACGAGCAGCATTGCCAGCCAACTCGAGCACCTCAGCGGCCAGATATTCCATCACGGCAGCCAGGTAAACTGGAGCGCCGGCACCAACACGCTCGGCATAGTTTCCCTTGCGGAGCAGACGGTGAATACGGCCCACTGGGAACTGAAGACCAGCACGGTTGGAGCGGGACTTTGCCTTTCCCTTCACTTTTCCACCTTTTCCACGACCAGACATTTTGCTTTGTTTCACTTAGTTCACTTCACACACGAATATCCACGAATGGGCCCCAGGCTCAGATATTTATACTTTTTCGTCTGCCTGCGCGTTCAGTCAGGGGTGGGTTCCTAAGACCTGAAAAGATTGCCCGAAAAAAGTTTAAAGATGAACACGTTTGGCGCGCTAACACCATAAGTGAATTGTGAACTGTTTGTGAAGTGAAATAATGCCGCCAAAAACTAGTGGAAAGGCAGCCAAGAAGGCTGGCAAGGCTCAGAAGAACATCACCAAGACCGACAAGAAGAAGAAGCGCAAGAGGAAGGAGAGCTATGCCATCTACATTTACAAGGTCCTGAAGCAGGTCCATCCTGATACCGGCATTTCGTCGAAGGCGATGAGCATCATGAACAGCTTTGTGAATGATATCTTCGAGCGCATTGCTGCCGAGGCGTCTCGCCTGGCGCACTACAACAAGCGCTCGACCATCACCAGTCGGGAAATCCAAACGGCTGTTCGCCTGCTCCTGCCCGGAGAGTTGGCCAAGCACGCCGTCAGTGAGGGAACCAAGGCTGTCACCAAGTACACCAGCTCCAAGTAATTTTCTATTGCTGCAGAAGCGGAGGAAGATCCAAAACGGCCCTTTTCAGGGCCACAACAATATTTACCAAAGAATTTAGTTTTCAATATGCTACTTGCCATAAAATATATGACGCTTTCGAAATTATGGACATGTTCATTTGATTGTTGCAATAGCGTTGATAATAAAACCTGACATACACTAACACACACTTTGTTCACAGAACACATTAAAAATTATTATCAACTGGTCGCATCGTTCCCAGTATATTCCGAAAATAGTTATAGACTAAGACTAACAAGTATGTATCGCCAAATACAACCTTTGCGCATTCTGACCGAGAAAAGGTTGTCCAGACACCTTTATAGATGGGCGGACATGCTAATATCGACTCGACTTTAAGACATAAATATTATATAAAAAGTAATGTAAAAGTGCTTATAGTTAATTGATTATTTCTGTCTCTTTTAAACGAACGTTGTAGCCCTGAAAAGGGCTTGTTTCAACTAATCTCAGATTCGAAATCAAAGATTACGATTGCGAGCATGTACAGGTACTGTACTACTTCACAATTTACTTCTTGGCCGCCGTAGTCTTTGCTTTCGGCTTCTTAGCTGTTGCTGGAGCAGCTGCTTTCTTTACCGTCTTTTTGGGCTTGGCAGACGCCGCTGGCTTGGCTTTAGCAGCTTTGGCCGCCTTTGGCTTCGCTGCGGCTGACTTGGCCTTGGTTGCCACTGGCTTTGCCTTCACGGTTCCCGTTTTCTTCACATCCTTGGCCTTTGCCTTCTCGGTTTTCTTCTTCTCGGCGGTCTTTTTGGTGGCCACAGCCTTCTTAGCCTTGGGCTTCTTGTCAGCAGCTCCGGCAGCTTTCTTGGCTCCGGTTGCGGCTCCGGTCTTCTTGGTGGCTACCTTCTTGCTTTTGACTTTCTTCTCAGCAGACGCAACCTTCGGCTTGGGATCCTTCTTGGCGGAGGCCGACAGTTTGAATGAACCAGACGCACCCTTTCCCTTGGTTTGGATCAACTTTCCATTGACAACGGCCGATTTCAAGTACTTCTTGATAAACGGAGCCAGTTTCTGGGCGTCGCATTTGTAGGTGGCAGTGATATATTTCTTGATGGCCAGAAGCGATGAACCGCCGCGTTCCTTCAAGTTCTTAATAGAAGCGTCCACCATTTGCTGGGTTGGCGGATGCGATGGCGGCGCAGCGGCCTTCTTTGCCTTTGTGGCAGCGGATCCAGCTGCCTTTTTGGCGGCCACCTTCTTCTCAGCTGGCGCTGGTGGGGCAGCCACTGGGGAAGCGGACGTTGCAACTGCAGAATCAGACATTTTTCTTCACTAAAACACACTTTTTTGCTTTGAAAATGGCGCGCGCGCTTCTTAGCGACCTCCTTCGTTCGGATGAGAATCGAGGAGGAGAGCACTTCAACTATGAGGGTGGCATCGGTCATTTGCGCTGCTGATGTTTGCAGCAGTGCAAACTTATTTTCTTGTTTTTAGTGTTTAAGATTTTTAATCGAAAATTTGTTTTTATTGTTCCATATACTTAAATGTTTCAAAAAGCAATAAGTATTTTAAAAATGAAAATATCTGGACTTGGTGGCTTGTTATTGATGCATGAATTCGAACATTGACATTTGTACCCTGAACAATTTGTGAAAAAACATAATTAAAAATTAGAAAACCTATAAATATCAAAGCAATTTTTAACAAAAAATGAAGTTTGAACTTTGTTCTTGTATAAAAGTGAAAATGATAATCACTTTTTATTAATTACGGTATTTTATTAGCTCTTTTAAGTTGACCCTAGGCTTCATAATAAGTTGCCTTTCTGGGTACATTTGGTAATAGTTTTGGGAATGGAAAAAATATAAATGTTTTGAAATAAAGTAGTTATTTTCGATTTTCTTAAATAAATCATTCATATGTTCCAGGCCATTCAAGTTTCAAGGCATATTTGTGAATATTTTGCCCAAAATAAGACACTTTGTTCCCCATAAAAAAATCACTCCGAGGTCATGCTAAATTCAACATCAAAGAAAAAATTTAAGATATCAATTTTTTATAAATTGCTTTTATTAATTTAATAAATAAAGGAGTCACCATCATGGGCAAATGATTTGTAGTTAGTGTTTCAAGGTTTATCGATTTTTTAGTGAACTTTTAAATTGGAGCTAGAGAACATTTGCTGTTGTATGCTGGCCTACACATATAAGTTTAGCACAAGCTCTTAAATTAATAAAGTAATCAAAATAATTCGTTACTTTTGATAGTTAATTATTGAAACTAAAATATACTAATATATTTTAATTCAAAACTTGAAATAAAATATATAGAATTTTTGAATTTTCGCCCAAAATAAACCTTTTTGTTCCTCGTATAGAAATCACTTCGAGGTCATGCTAAGTTCAACATCAAAGAAAAAATCGAAGATACCAATTTTTTATACATTTTTTCATTAATTTAACAAATAAAAGAGTCACCATCATGGAAAAATGAATTGTAGTTAGTGTTTCACCGATTATCGATTTTTTAGTGAACTCTTAACATTTTAGAGAACATTTGCTTTTGTATGCTGGCCTTCACATATAGGTTAAAAAAAAATCAAAATAATTGTTAC